>JABSTQ010007045.1:0-38692 GCA_013358835.2 Ixodes persulcatus | reverse complement strand
CACTTAAGTATTCAAAATGTTATCAAGAAAGCCCAGCACATTTTCACTAGTTACAGCTTCCGTGGATGGCAGTTCTATTCTTCATACGTTTAACAGAAAAGATTTTAAAAGAGTCTGCATTGAAGCGATAAGGCTCAATAAATTTGTTGTGTTTCGTTCTATAGTAGGTTACAAGTCAAGAAGAGTAGCGGCAAATGCCCCTCAAAGGGAATCATATATCCCTCCGCACCTCCGCATCCAATAGCGTCCCATCGTTTCCGTGGACGTTGCGGCCAACCGCGCGAGGAGGTCGTGCCTTTCTGCTACCTATTTGCTTTATCTCTCGACTTCGTCCCCGCAGGGGGCACCTGTGAAAGCAGGTGTTTGGAGAGTGGCGTCTCCACGGACCCTGAGCCCCGCAGGGGGCGCCTGCACCTTAGGTGCTAGGTGCTTGGTGAGTAGCGTCACCACGGACCCCAGCCACCTTGCGACACCACAGACCCTGAGTAAATAGTGGCTAAGACCCACCCACGTCTGGCTGTGCGTGGCTTTCCCGTGTCCGGGGAAAAGGGCATCCTGGTGGTTGAGCCGAACCCGGGGTAGGTTTGGACCCTTCGGGGCCCCCCGGGTGAGGCAATACACCACTTCGGCCCCCGCTTCCCGTAGACGGGTGTCCTGGCTTGGCCCGACCAGGATGATTCAGTCAGTCGCCACTTCTACTATCCCCTCCCTTCTTTTACCTTTGTCTTCTCCTTCTTTTCACTCTTCTCATTTCTCTTCTTTCCTTTTCAACTCTTTTGGCGGCAAGGGCTAACCTTGGGTGGCGACAGACCCCTTGTCCAGAACCACACTTGGTTATAGTACCTGGGCAGTGCTAATAGTGTAACGGTTCCAGCAAAGCCCTTTTTGTTATGGTCCGTTAACTATTCCCTTGTTGGGCTCCGTGGTGGGCGGCACACCACAGGTTCTGAACACTTTCCGCCTCTTATGGCTCCCTCTCTCTCTAAACCCGGTTCCAGGCAGGCATCCAAACGGCCCTGTCCGGAACAAGTCATCGCCAAAGCATCAGAAACAGAACACTTTGTAAAGTTTTTTGTAATTCACTCTGAAGACGACCAACGCCCTGCCGCCAAGCTGTCTCCTTTCATTGTTGCCAAAGTTCTTGAGCACTTGATCGGACACTCCTACCAAGCAAAAAAGCTGCATTCTGGGGACCTTCTTGTTCAGGTCACCACGCAAGCGCAAAGTGTGGCCATTCAAAAGATGAAAAGCATCGTCGATACCTCCGTCACGGTAACGCCGCACAGGACGTTGAACACTGTGCGTGGTGTCATCTCCGAAGAAGACCTCCTAGGTGTAAGCGAGGATGAGATCCTTGAAGGCCTACAAAACTCGGGTGTCACTGCAGTAAAGCGAATTATACTTCGACGCGAGGGTCAGGAGATCCCCTCAAAACATCTTATTCTTTCTTTTGAACGGCATAGTCTTCCAGCAACAGTGAAGGCAGGCTATCTGAACTGCCGTGTCCGTCCGTATGTGCCGAACCCCCAAAGGTGTTTCAGGTGCCAGCGGTTTGGGCATGGGTCTAGGAGCTGCCGTGGAAGAGAGATCTGCGCCAAGTGTGGCAGCAACGAACATGTTGCAGACATCTGTGAAAACACTGTGTGTTGCTCCAACTGCAAGGGCACCCATGCAGCGTACTCCCGTGTTTGTCCCCTATGGAAGCAGGAGAAGGAGATCTTGAGTTTGAAGGCTAAAGAAAACATTACATACCTTGAGGCCAAGAAACGCTGGTCATTCCTTGCACAAGGCTCGTATGCCGACGTGGCGCGCCGGGGTCCTGCGCCACGTATGGAGTCGAGGGCGACCCAGGTCTTGCTCGAAGACCTGGCTGCCGCCCTCAGGACCCCAAAGCCTACCCAGGGGCAGCGTGCTCCCTCTCTTCGCGGAGGGGGTTCGCCAGCTGCTCCCACGTCCCAAGACAGGCCAGCGCCTGCTGTGCCTGTACAGTCCGCGCGGTCCCCTACCAGGGAGAAAAAGCGAGGCCCTCGGCCTCACTCTCTGGAGAGACCGCCAGCAACCAAGGAGCTGCATGGTCCTCATGCAGCTTCTGTAATGCAGAAGGAGGCAGAGCAGATGGACGGGGTTGAATTCCTCCCAAGTACATCTGCCACCCTCCCGTCAGGTTCTGGTCGCGGCCGCGGGTTAGGTTCTCGCAGCTCCGACCCTCCCAGGCCGGCAAGCAAGCCTGCTTGCGGAGCTCAGGAGGGCGGGGCTCCTGCGCCGTCCACTTCCCCATCTACCCCTGGGTCTGACCAGGAGGAGATGGAGTGGCAGAATCCAAAGACCAAACATAAAACTAAAAAACCTGTGATCCCTCCGAAGTGATTACACTTCTTTCACTCTTCACCCGTGTGTTCGTAATTTTATCTTTATAATGGTTTCAGTGCTTATGCAGTGGAACTGTCGAGGGCTCCTAAGTAACCTGGATGATGTGGAGTTTTTGCTGGAGGAACACAAGCCACGTGTGCTTTGCTTGCAGGAAACTCATTTAAACCCCAGCCATAGCAACTTCCTCAGACGGTACCAGGTATTCCGGAAGGATCGTCCGTGCTCAGTCAGTTCTTCTGGAGGAGTTGCGGTGGTTCTCCCGAGAGAAGTCCCCTGCGTACAGGTTCCACTGTCTACCTCACTGGAAGCAGTGGCTGTACGGTTCATGCTTCACAAAGCTCTGACAGTGTGCTCTTTATACTTACCACCATCATTTACTTTGAAATCCTCAGATTTTAATTCGTTTTTAGACCAGCTTCCTGAGCCATTCCTTTTGATGGGCGATTTTAATTGTCACAACCCTCTATGGGGGAGCACACGTCGTGACATCCGAGGGAAAATTATTGAGTCTGTCTTATTCTCGCGAACACTTTGTCTTTTTAACACTGGTGAGCCTACCTTTTTTAGCTGTCAACATCTTTCTTCATCATGCATTGATCTCTCTATTGGGACTGCCACACTTTTTCCCAACTTTTCGTGGCATGTGGATCCTAACCCATATGGTAGCGACCATTTCCCCATTATTTTAAAGTGCACTGCTCCTTCATCCTCTCTCATGACACGTTCGCCACGCTGGAAAGTAGACCAGGCAAACTGGGCCATGTTTGAAAGTTCATCTGAGATTAACCCTGAAACTTTAGTTGGCTTGGATGTGAATGATGCCTGCAAATACCTTACTGCCTCTATAATTGAGGCAGCTCAGAAAGCTATTCCACAGACTTCTTCACGCCTTCCTGTTAAGCCGAAGCCTTGGTGGACTAAGGAGTGCAGTGAGACTCGAAAAAAACAAAATTGCTCATGGGATGTGCTACGCCGGTACCCGACCCCTCCTAATGTTTTAGCCTTCAAACAGGCTCGGGCGAAGGCTCGATATGTTCGTCGTCAGTCCAAAAAGACGACATGGAAGAAATACACCTCCTCCGTTAATAGTCACACCAGTGTAAAAGTTGTCTGGGAAAAAGTGCATAAGATTAATGGGGATTATCGAGCCTTCTCCATACCGCTTTTTGTTCTGCCAGGTGGTGTACTGCCTAACCTTGAGCAGCAGGCCAATATTCTAGGGGAGCACTTTGCATCTGTGTCAGGTTCATCGCATTACTCGGCAGCATTTTTAAAGCATAAAAGTGCTGTAGAGAAGAAGAGAATAAATTGTTCTGGAGGACTACGAGAACCCTATAATAGGCCATTTACTTTTCGAGAATTACAGGCAGCGTTAAATAAAAGTAAAAATACGTCCCCGGGACCCGATCGAATTCACTACTGTATGCTCAAGCATTTGCATTCCAATACCCTGCAGGCGCTTTTAAACTTTTTTAACCAGATCTGGAGAGAAGGTGTCTTCCCAGATTCTTGGAAAAGAGCCGAGGTTATCCCGCTCCTCAAGCAAGGAAAGGATCCATCATTACCCTCAAGTTACCGGCCCATAGCCCTCACCAGTTCCTTGGGGAAGACCTTTGAACGGATGGTAAACTCAAGATTGGTCCATTTTCTAGAGGAAAATAACCTGCTCGACAAGTTTCAGTGCGGTTTCCGTGCCCACAGATCAACGGTGGACCACCTAGTCCGACTTGAGAAAACTATTCGTGAGGCTTTTGTTAATAGACAGCATTGCGTTTCCGTCTTTTTTGATATAGAGAAGGCTTACGACACAACATGGAGGTATGGAATCTTGAACGATCTTGTCTCATATGGAATTCGTGGCCAAATGCTCTCACTCATCAAAAGCTTCTTGGAAAACAGATACTTTCACGTCAAGCTTGGTACCACCGTCTCTCGTAGTTTTGTCCAAGAGAATGGAGTTCCACAAGGTGGTGTCCTTAGCGTTACACTGTTTTTAATAAAAATGAACTCTATTGCAAGGTCTATCCCACAGTCACTTTCCTACTCTCTTTACGTGGATGACTTGCAGATCTCTTGCTGTTCATGCAACATTTCAGTCTGCGAGAGGCAACTTCAGCTGGGTATTAATAGTCTGATGAGGTGGGCTGATGCCAATGGGTTTAGTTTTTCACCGGAGAAGTCAGTATGTGTCAACTTTTCATTACGTAGGGGCATGATCCTAGAGCCTAGTCTGACCTTAAGGGGTCAGGCAATTCCTGTTCGTAATGAACACAAATTCCTAGGAGTGATATTTGATAAAAAGTTGAATTTCCGTAGTCATATACTTAACCTGAAACAGAAGTGCTCAAGGTCAATGAACCTCCTAAAGGTGCTTTCACACAAGTCTTGGGGTAGCGATCGGGAATGCCTCCTTCGTCTCTATCGCTGCTTGGTCCGTTCAAAATTAGATTATGGATGCGTAGTATATGGATCCGCACGCCAATCTACCCTTCAGGTGTTGGACCCGATCCACCATCAAGGCCTGAGGCTTTCCACTGGTGCTTTTCGGACGTCCCCTATACCTAGCCTGTATGCTGAGTGTAATGAATATTCACTTGAAAAGAGACGATTTTATTTAGGGTTCCAGTATGTATTAAGAATTCGCTCTGTCCCTTCTCATCCAATCCAAGAAGCAATCCAGGATTCTCGCTATGAAACCACATTCCAGAACAAGCCATCTGTCGTAGCCCCTTTTACGCAGAGAATTAAAGCATATTCGCAGGCGTACAACCTTGACAGTTTCAGCCTAGTTGCTCAACTCCCACCTGCAGTAGCTCCTTGGGAGTGCATAGCACCCATAATCAATTTTACTCTGATTAAATATAATAAGCGGCAAACTCCTGTTGCTGCCCTCCAACAGGAGTTTTCCCAGGTTGCTTATACGTACAGCAACTGTAGGAGCTTCTTCACAGATGGTACTAAGACTGACTCTGTTGTTGGTTGTGCTGTTATCAGCAAGACATGGAAGGTTGTTAGACGTCTTGATGCTAGAGCCTCAATCTTTACTGCAGAAATCTATGCTTTAATTTTAGCTGTTGAATTCATTGTAGAAAACTCTATCCAGTATTCTGTTATCTACTCTGACTCTCTCAGCGCATTAAAGGCGCTTGCTTCTTTGGAAGTATCAAAGAATACCTTCGTTACTAGGCTCCGGAACATTGTGCACACTGCAGCAAAATCACACCTACACATCAATTTCTGTTGGGTGCCTAGTCATGTCGGTATTCAGGGAAATGAGGCTGCTGATAGAGCCGCCAGTACGTGCGTTGAGAGGCAAGTGGATATCAAGGACATTCCATACACTGATTACAAACACAGTCTTAAAAAAGCAATCCAGAAAAACTGGCAGTTAGAATGGGACACTGAAATACACAACAAGCTTCATTGCGTGAAACCTACCCTGCGGGAATGGGCAAGTTGCCGACACAGGGAGCGCTTCTTTGAGGTTGTGCTCTGTCGTCTGAGATTGGGACACACCCATCTCACGCATGCGTACCTCCTACGGGCAGAGGAAGCTCCGAAATGTGAACACTGTAACGAGTCGTTGAGTGTCATGCATATTCTTATCGTATGTCCTAAGTACCATCACGAACGCACCACTTTTTTCTCTACCTTTTTCCGCAATCACGTCCCATTTCACCCGGCATTATTATTCGGTGATGAACCTCTTGTGCCGCACCATCAAGTCTTTAAGTTTTTAGATAGCATTGGCATCCTACATTGGCTATGAATTTTGGTTTGTTTTCATTTCTATTGCGTTTGCCTGAAGATTAGCGGTGGCAGCGAGCCGGCGATCTTGTATCGTCGGCACATTCTCCCATACTCTCCAGTGTGAAAGAAATTTCTTTAGAGTGGCCCTGGTTAGTGGAGCGTCGGTTAAAAATTTTTGGAAGCCTTAATAGGCCTGTATCTTGTAAAGTTTTAAGCATTCATTCCCCATAGTTTTAAAATGGAACTACCTACTATAGGTCTTTTTAGTATTGCCTTTAACTTACCCTGTGTTTGGCACACTATGGCCTTAGTTGCCGCTGTGCCAATAAACACCTAATTTTCTTCTTCTTCTTCGTGCACTTCCTTGTCCCGGTTTATTCGGCGCTTTTCGTTCAGCACGTGTGAATATTTGCACCGATATGGCGTACAAAAGCACGCTGCCCTCTTACGCAGACAACTGAAATGCTCTCTACCTAATATACCCGTATTGATTCCAAAACGTTGTGGAATTTTCGTTCGGTGTTCGGTGAGTTACGTTTAACACTGGACTCCTATCAGGCACGTAGCCAGGATTTTGTTTCGGGGGGGGGGGGCCGCCCGTGACAAAATGCTGTATGAGGAAGAGGGGGGAGAGGAGGCCCCAGCAAAACGGAAGATTTCGGAGGGGGGGGGAGGGGCGGGCCCCAAGACCTCCGCCCCCTCCGAAATCTTGCTACGTGCCTGACTCCTACGCAGACTCTATTGTGCGCGCACGCACCTTTACCTTTCATTCAGTTCATCTGCTCCCAAATGAAAACTTAGCGCCTCTGACGTCACAACTCAGGTGTCGCTGTGTTTCACCTTACGGGCTGCGCATCGGTTTATTTCATTTGCACTACGCTGTTGTAAAACACTAGCTCACATTTAGTGCATGAACGTTTACCTAAATAAAAGAATATTTAACTTAAAAACCTGTGTGTTTCACGTTGAAGGGTCGTCTGGAGAGAGCAGTGCAACTGAAAACATGGGGTCTTTAACTTGTACCAGGCAGAAGTAGAGCGCAATATCCCGTTGGTTGCATGGATGCTTAAACCTTAATTCAGGATGGTTCACAGTGACACAACTGCTTATGACCGACTGCATTACGACGACTTTGATAGCTTACGACGAGATGACACACTGACACGCTGGCGCCGTCTTTGAGGTGACCTTTAAACTGCATTTCACTAGAGCGAATGTTGCGCAGTATTTAGAAGATCTAATGTAGAAGGTGTGATCAAAATGTTCCTGGACTGATTTTGTAGAATAAAAAGGGAGTTCAGCATAGCACAGTGATGCGCACGCAGCAGTCGAAGGCCGGAACCTTTCTTCGTCATTATTCCGAAGGGCATACTGCTCTGTGAACTTTTGGGACTGCGTTAGACGAGTTTGTATGACCACATGCAGGGGCATAATGGCGATTCCTCCTTCGACTGCAAACCAAAGTGAGAGCGAACATCAATTTTACGTCAAACTCGGTGAATCTAAATCAGAGCCTTTCGAAATGATTTAGAAGGATTATGGGAAAAATCAGTCATGCAAAACAAATAATGCAAAGGTGCAAGTAGAGCTAACAAGAATAACGAAAATAAATCCTGGAGAATGGGAACAAGAGGAACAAAGAACAAACACTGATCTCCAAACACAACTCAGTGACTGGTGCGCGGCTGAAAAAATCCGCCGGGTCCTGGTATCGAACCAGGAGCTCGCTGCACCTTTGCAGTAATTGCATTATAAGTATAAGCTTAAAATGCAAGCCGTTCACCATTGTTGTTGTTAGACTGGTGGCAGTTGTTAAATCCTGTTTGCTCTAGTGACGCCTAACTCCTGGTTTGCTCAGTTGCTAGAACGCTCCACTGGAAATTGAGAGGTCCATGGTTCGATACCAGGACCAGAGGATTTTTTCAGTCGCCCACCAGTCACTTAGCTGTGTTCAGAGATTTGTGTTTTTCCTTTGTGCCCCTTGTCCCCCCCTTCCCCCTTGGTCCCCTTCTTCAAGGTTTATTTACGTTGTCGTTGTTTTCGGTGATAAATATGTCTACAATTATACCAAATCGAATGTAAGCGGCACATCTAAAAGTAAGTTATTAGAGTTATGCCATAAATTAATTTCGACAACGAATATTGATCCTTCTCTTCAAGCACCATGTTTTTAAACAAAATAAAGAATACTCAATAAAAAGCAGATACTAGTCAGAAACGGTTAATCGTCGTTATATCCAACCGCATGGGCTGCGTACGATAAAATACAAATAATGTCTTGAACACAAATTTAAAACGCGCATAATAGGTTTTTAAACAAATACCTCAGCAACCCTATGAAGACGAATCCCAGAAAGTTTTAGAACGGGGTTAGCCTGTAGCAGGCCGTACAATCGTTTTGTGTCACTGAATCCTTGGGAGACGAGTTTGATGCTTCTGAGATGTGTGATCGATTTCCTTACAAAAATATTTCAGGCGGTCTATAGAAGTCCTGTCCACATTTTAACGACCTTTTCGAATTCCTATACAGTCTCGTCGTATCGACTATATTCAATAAAGTTTTATAGGTTTTTTAACCAAAATCTAGATAATACAGATGATAAAAATGATATACAATTTCTATTACTTGTTTTCAATCGGCTTTCTGTCACCATATTTCTCTAAAATTTTATAGACTAGTCTCGATAGAATGACAAGATCCATTGCGGAGAAAGGACATAACACACATTTAAAACCATCTTGCAAAGACTGTTTTTAATCGAATCTGTGTAATACCTATCGCTTCATGCAATGATTTATAGTTGAAGATGCAGATCACGAGCCCTTAGAAACCATTTAATATAAAAATATTGGCGAGAAAAAGTCACCATACTAGTGACCTTTTTCTGGGTTTGGTTCTTGTTGAAATGATTGCCCTTCAAGTTTAGGTTATATATGTTGACGGAGCAGTCAGCAGTGCTAAACCTTTATTGCTATGAGTGCTCCGTGGCATGTGTACTTATAGTGTCTGCGTATGTGGACAAGGCAATTGGCGAGTGCATGTTGCCATGAATGTATTGAGAGAAATCTAAAATTAATGTTCAGAATTGTTTTTTCGCGAAAAACTGCCAAGTATTTTATAGAAAGGGTAGAGATATGCTGTCAAAATCTGTATCTGTTTTTTGTAGAATTGTTAATCAATTTCAATTCAGTAAGTTGAGTAGAAAATCTACAAAAAATAAAGCGGTTAAAATGATAGCGACAGTGGATAGAAAAGTTTGTACATTGTCCTTGTAATATCGTGACTGCTCGAGTCGCACTTCTTATGAACGAGGCCGCTGCGTCTTCCTTCCTGAAGAACACAGATAGAGCCAATCATCGCGTTCTGCATACAAAAAAACAAAAAACAAAAAAAAAAAAAAACGCAGCAAACTCCGAGGTTGAGAACACAATTCTCCGTAAAATTCCATTAGAGCTGATAGCCATTTCTCGGTAACTCTTATTCTCCGTCCCATAAATCGCGGCTATTTTTCTGCTGATAGCGGTGATTCGCTATCTACGTGGTGATTCGCTATTCCCAACAAACGCAGCTCCTAGCCCAGATAACATTTCAACGCCGCTGCTTAAATTTATTAAATATTCGTGTTCTACTTCTTTGTGTTCTATTTTTCATTAGCCCCTGGCTAATGGACAAATACCCGTAGACGGAAACTAGCGAAAGTCGCTCCGGTTTTCAGAAAGGTGAAAAGAACAAATTCGCTAACTACAGGCCAGCTTCTCTTACAAGTGTACTATCGAGTAGGAATAAAATGCGAACAGCGGAGTGCGTGGCCTACGATACCAGCTGCGCCACCTAGAGGCAACTAGGACATGATAAAACTACGGAGCGGGAAGGGGTCTGCGAGGGTGAGCGCCTCTACTCCGATGTGCGTACCACTCCGCAGTTTTATGAGGTCCTAGTTGCCTCTAGGTTGCGCAGCATGTATGGCTGCAACGCGCTCCGCTGTTCGCATTTCATTCATACCCGATAGAACCTAGAGGAAGTCACCAACGTCGACTGTTTGAAATTCTGCAAGCCACATCATGCCGAACGGTTCCAGTGTGTAGTACGGCCACGCCTTGTTAATACGAACCAAGGTAAAATGAATACCGCACTTTGTAGTCAAAAGTTTGGGGGGCGAGCAGCGCAAATACTTGTATGCATTTTGTCACTTATTATGAAAACATCACATTCCTGACACCTTTGGGGGAGAATGGAGGTGTCTATATTTTCAGAACATCAGAGTTTTAATCAATCAATCAGAGTTTTATTGTGTTTCCCAAACAGCTTTAGGGGGCCTTTTCTAGGGTTACACTTCACATTAGAAAACAGCCCTGAACTAAACCAACTACACGGCAATCCTAACCACTATACAATTCTTGAATATTGTGTATTTCTTTCTGGAAGTATCTTTTCAATATAAAATCTATTGCAAGTTGTTCTCCCAAATTGTGCATTATTGATCGCTTTCTTGTTGCATTATTGATTTACATTCAGTACGTGACTAGGCGCGCGACGGCAGGACAGCTTTTAAAGCAATGTATTGTTTTCTTTTGTTCGGGAAGCATAGCCTCTGAGCATTTGTGAACCAGGACTTTTGTTGTATAGCTGTATCGTGTTGGGATAAAGTAAAATATATTTACGAGTTTTGCAGAAAACCGTATCCTTCGTCTTACACTTCTGCCTGAGTCAGTTCGCCAAGCCGCGTATAGACCCTTTTTTTAGCAAACACCGCCAGGAGGTATTCCAGTCTTTAACGTCCCATAGAACATCCGGGTCATAAAAAGAATAAACAAGCTCACCTTAACACTGCTGCTTGAAATGTCGGTGAAACGTTCAATTGCCAATTCTCCAGATAAACGCAAAAAAAAAAAAGAAGCACGAGATATGTTAATTATTTTTTAATATTCTTTTAAGGGGGGACACTACCCAGAAAAAACAATTTCTGCAAAAAAACATTCATTTTGAAAAATGACATATTTACATCCACCAACATCTAGAGGGTATTCCCAGAAAGTTTCATTAGATTGTACTGCATAGTTAATTTTTTATAAATTATTTTCGGTCCACCAACGCTAAAGAAAAGGTAGAGGTTGGAGCGCTTTGAACACATTTTTCTCCATTCCACTTTCTGGCATAAATTTCACTTTAGGAAAACTATCGTTTTGTTATTACATAACTTGGATTCATTTTTATGAGTTTTTCTGGGGTGAAATTTTAAGGGGAAGATAACTATGAGCTTGTATTTTTTATTTTTGTCATTTTTCATGCTCAAAAAAAAAAAACATTTGGACAAAGGCTAGAAATCTAAAAAACTGTATTTGTGTTTATGTGGCTTTTTTTTCATGAAAGATGGTATAACATAGAAATATAGTTCCATAGTTATCTGCTCTGAACTGTCCTAATGCAATATAACAGATGAAAACAACAAATGTATAAGTAATTTCAAAACGATAGTTTTCCTACGCAGGCACGCCCACTTTCATCTTTGAATGTTTGCAGTTTGTTTTGTAGTTCACCCAGGTTAACAAAATTTGGAAGAAATGTTCTTAACATCAACAGAAACAAGCCCTGTAAATATAATTTAAATCAGACAAATAGTTCAAAAATTTACTTTTTTGGGTAGTGTCCCCCCTTAAACCAACCTGCCTCCTACAATGCATTAAATTGTACAGCCGAAGGCCCTCGTTAAACTGCCAGTTCTGTTGTCCGTGTAGCATTTATGCTTTCTAGCACTGGTGACATAAGCAAGCTCAACAGGCTTGCAAAGAGAGAGCTACCGGATATCGCTTAGCACGCAAACGGCAGTTCATGTTTGTAAACAGTAAAATGGTCTATACCTAGTTCCGGTCAATCGGACAACGCACGGTTCATGCATGGTGACTGGTGGCCTTTTCGAAACATATGAAGTAACGATTTTCGCATGTTCCGATTCGCGTTAGATTCCAGGATCGTTTGTTTTAGACATACATTACAGCCCTCTGTTTCGAACGGTCTGCTGTTTGATCAAGTCATTGACCGATCTCAGTAAGCGCATGCGTGACACCTCCGTAACTTTTGTTCATTGGAGGCAGACAGCAGTGAACAAGACAGCTCGTTAAATCGTTAAAACCCCTTTATCCAGGGAAAAGTGGCGCAATTAATTGTTGTGGAAACAGCAATGAATCGCGGCACGTGTTTCGAGCATTTCCACAACAATGAATGGCGCCGCTTTTCCCACGATAGAGGAGCTTTAAAGGCTGTTATACTCCGACGTAACGTGCGCGCAAGCGAACGCTGGCCGAAGTCGGCTACGTCACGTCAGTCAAGCTGCGCGCGTCAAAAATTCGCCTTCTTTATATTATATATAAAGACGCGCGCCTATATTTATAGGCGCGCGTCGGTGGGCCGACAGCGCTGCGCATGCGCAGAATCTGACTACGAGGGCACGTTTCCTGCGAGAGTGCGCCACTTCCGGTTCCTTTTCGAAAATTCTAGCGCTTCTTGAGCGCCAAGTTCGAGCGATGGCGTGAACGTACCTTGCGCGACGAAAACTCGCGCTTGCACTGTTGGAACACCGCCTGCGCCGCAAGCGTAGGCGGTCAATGTACATGCGGTACAACTTTGACAAGCGCACGGTCTACGGTACTCAAGCTTCCTCGTGTCGTAGACACACGGGTGAGGACGAATTCCCTCGATCAGCTTCTCGACGACCGAGTCCGATTCTTCAAACATGACGCCACACGGAGTGGTGCTCCCGTCGTCTGCTATTGCTCGTATTCGCCGCGCTTCCCGCGCGAGGGCTGCCGGGAGCCAGCGCGTGATGCATCCTGTCCGGCGTTGCTGGCGCGGCCGGCGCGGAATACGGCATGCTCCATTTTGGCGTCGAGGCGGTCAGGCGGCGTCGAACGCCGCCGGTCGCGCCGGTTACGCCACGACGCCGGAGTATAGAGCGTCGGGTTTTCGCCGACGTGACGTCGCTGTGACGCGCTCGCACGCGCGCACGCGTTACGTCGGAGTATAACAGAGCCTTAACTGACCCTACTGCCGATGCGCCGGCGTCAGAACTTATCGCGATTAACGCGTAAAGCGTGTTTTATTTTATTTAGCATATTTTATTTTATTAACGTGTTTTATTTTATTTCGCGTGTTTGTTCTTTTTTTTTTTTTTTGAAAATTAGTTTTGCTGCCAATCTCCAAACGGGCCCCAGACCTCGTCAAACTGCCTTTGGCAGCTTTTTGTATGGGGCGCCGTTGGCTACAAGGCCAAAAATAAAGACTGATTGACTGATTGATTGACTTACACCACACGCCTCACGCGAGCCGCTCCGGTCCCAAGACTATTAGCCCCGAGAAGTTTGCGTGCCGCCCCCTTACGTCGAACCGGGGTGACGTCACGGCGAGAACAGAATTTTTCCCCGACTCGCCCCGTTCGCCCGGTGGAGGCTGTGACGACGTTAGCTATCGGCGCGCTCGTTTCTATTTAATTTGTTTTTGTGCGCGTTTTTTGTAGGAAGTGTAAATTGTCATATGTGGCTTTTTTGAGGCACAGCCTGTAGCTGCAGGTGAAACTTCAACCAACATTTTGGGCATGGTTGACAGGGCAGGCATCGCATGAATCGCGGCTGGTATATGAAAATGAAGAAATATGGCCACAATTGCAGGAGCATCACTATAGATTTACATCTCTCAGAATCAGTACTGCTGATGGTGTGAATGAATTAGCAAATTATGTATACTATTTCGTGTTTTTTGTATCTTTGTTTTTAAACAAAAACGTCGGAGCAGAAAAGCTGCATGCTGCTCGAGCAGCATGTTAAATATAGTCTGGACTATAAAGAGAGAATCACAAGTGAGACAGCGCAAGTACAGGGGCAAAATAAAGAAAGAAGGAACATTTATTTATATGCATTGCTCGCATTTGATATTTGCTGGATTCGGATAGTATTTCAATAAACTCCACTGGTGATGCCTGTGGACTTCTTTATATCATCCCTCAAGTAATGTACAACAAACGTAAGCGAAGGTGCCTAGCCCGTTATTAGTCCCTTAGCCTCTAAAATTTAGATTTGATTTAAATCAAATTGTCCTCACGCAAACTGTCACCCTTCACAGGTTCCACATTTTCTGCAACTAGTGCAGCATCTACCACTGGACAGCCGTTCGAATGCTTGCTGTTCCTCCTGTTTTCCTCTGTTGTCAGAGAGTCCAGCTGTAGGGAGTTTAGAGGCTGAGGAAGCTTTTGGGGACCTGCAGCAGTGTCTCTTTTATTTGGAAATGACAATTCAAACTAAACGGTGCATTTTCCGAATACACAAGACTGGAATAAAGAACGAATGTCAGGAAAAAGTATAAACATTCCAAATTCCGGTAGTATTGCTGCGCATATTTTTGGCAGTTGAATACATCTCATACAAACAACTGGGGGCAATTCGGCCGTTTTTCCTGCTACCATACAAACTAATTGGCATCTAAGTAATGCAGGAAATTGTGTACCGATTTTCTGTCGGAGCAACCCGAATACCTCGGTGACGGTATGTTTAATTGCGAGGTACGGAAGAAGCCGCCGCATTTTTATCACTTGGCGCGGTGCCCAATTGTTGACAAACCAAATCCAACATCGCCGTCATGACACGCACCAGCTCCCCCGCGTCTCTGCCACCTGCCATCGGAGCTGGGGGCGAAGCTCTGGCCTCCTCCAGCGGTTGTGGACCAGTGACCTCCCCTGCCGGGGCATATCCGACAAGGTCCGACCCTCGCCCCTCAGGAGAACTGTCCTTACTCGCGCCGCCGTTGGTGCTTGTTTTAACGGGCATCGTTTTCTCACGCGAACGCATATGCTTGAAAAACTCGACGTAAATAATTCCTCCGAGACTGAACGAGAACTTGCGAGGTGTGTGACTCCCCTGGGACGATTTAAAGCAACGGCTGATCGATTAGTCCCCACGTTGAACGCCGAATTAATGTGGGATCTTTCCACCTTATACTATACCCGATTTTATCAAGCCACGCTGCAGTCGTTCCTAAGGAAGTCACACAACAGAGCAAGTTCTATCAAATAGTTTATCAAATCCCATGCCGTCGCCCCATTCCTGTTCCCCTCCGGATGCATCAGCAGCTTGTCGGCTCCCTTAATGAGGCCTACTCTACCAAAGCCCAACTGGAGACAATCAAATGAAAACTCTCATGAACCTCCGCCTGCTATCTCCTTAGATAACCGACCCAACCCCTTTGTCAACCGCCCCTTCTGGCTCTAATCGAGGATCAAATGCCCGTATAAGTCCACGGGCACGGGCGAGCGCCACAGCGCCTGTCTGGCGAGAAATCCCTGCTCGGTACTGTCACTCGAAACTCAACGCATGTTCGCCCGTAGGAAACGGCATGTCATCCTCGGCGCTTTTTACGTGGCAGGGTTCAAAAGGTCCCAGACGGGCGGGGAATGTGGGCTTCGGCACCGGGCGCGTGGAGGCCAAGCCAAAGGGTTTCCGCAGTCTTTAGACGCTACTTCAAACAGCAGTAATATATTTCAAATATTTTCTACGCGTTCGGTTACGCTGTATTCAATACAGCAAACACAAAAATATTACTATACAATTGAGGGAGCTAACCTGAGTCCAAAGGTGTCGGAGAAGTCATGACGGGCTTGGTTGCGCCTGGTTTCGAACAATGCTCACACTCGAACACACAAACAGTCAAGGACTTTCTCGAGTCCTAGGTCGCGGCCCTCGACCTTTCGCTCCGTCCCGACGACGCTTCTGTGCTCTCGTCGAACTCGCAAATGCTTACACCTCGAATCCGGGCTTCGCTCACACTCTCTTTCCAACAATTCTCTCTTCAGGTCCTCCCGTTATTCCAACATTCCGCTTTTCGTGAGGACGAGAAAAGCCACTAACCAGTAGAAAAACAAACAAAACATAGAACACCCTCGCAGGTGGCCATTTGTGCAGTGCGTCCGAAAACCGCCCGCTTCTCATCTTCCTTCCGAATGATCCGGAACTCAGCACGAAAAATCCTAATCCGAGCTGGTGTCCTTGCCACTCCTGTGGAAGGGAAAGGGGCAATTGCGACTGAACCTCACGATCCAGCCTCAACCGGAACAAAATGAAAACAAAACAGTTGAATTTTGTGACAGCCACATTGCTGTGGCATGCCTACCTTTGCAGATCTTGAACGATACCTTGCGCGGGCAAGTTCTCATGCATTGTCCACGTGTAGTTCATTTGAAACTCCTGGCATCTTTAGAGCCGTGTGCCACCTTTTCGCTGAGGCCCAATTTATGTTTGCAATCTTCGGCTCTGTGCCCAATAGAATTTCAGAACAAGTAGTTATCCGAGGCCAGATAGCTGTGAAGGGCCATGAAGGTTAGGAAAACCTTTCTTTTAAGAGCCGAGCGCCTTTCCTCGCTTATGTGAGCAAAAGCATCATGTCCTCCGCTTTTCTCCCTGCGTTTAACGTCAACCGACAGGAACTCCAAAAATATTTCAACGTCCCTTTTTATCTTTTCGTTCAGTGGATCGTCGTAGCTTCTGCGTTAATAAAAATAATAAGCTACAACTAGATCACTGGGCATCGCTTTTACAAAATCTCACTCATCGTCGACGAGCAGGACGCGGAATACACCCACTGATGTCAGCCTTGCAAGTCAGGAAATAGGCAAGGCTTTTGGTTTTTGGGGGTTGACGTGTTTTCTTTCTTTTCTTGGATAACATATACATCGTAAAAGTAGCATAGAGCAGATTTTTTAGATCTTCAAGAAGGCGTACCGCGCCTTCAAGTCCGAGTGTACAGCTGACGCTACAACCTCTTCGGGCCAATCAAGCGGCGAAGAGTGCAGCGTCACACTATTCGTCATCGTTCTGTGAGTCAGCAGGGGCGTCGAAACTCTTCGGGAGATAAGGTGCGGGTAGGGGCCAATGAAAGATTCAGGCGAATTTCCTTCTCTGTTAGGCATTTTTTGATGTACTCCGTTTCAGTCTAGGTACGACCGCAGACTACCCTACCACCGAATGAACTAAGCCAATCAACCAGCGACAAAAAGGTGCATCATTCAATCGCGCACAGTGAATGCATCGCGATCCTGCGCTTTTCGTGTGTTGTGTGATTGGTTTAGCCGGTAGTGAGCGCACAAAGACGAGGAACGCCGTGATTATACACTTTTAGTGCTATTGATTGGCTCGATAATATTGGATCGTAGCATCGGCTACAGTTGGACTTAAAGTGAAACAGAATATTGCGATATTTGAAATGTCTGGGAGAGCCAACCCACCACCCCTACGCCCCTCTATTCTAACGCCACTGTTAAGGGGGGACACTGGCTAGAGGTTGAACTTCTGAACTACTCAAGTGATCGGAATGAAATTTGCAGGGGAGATTTAACGTCAGATGTAGGTGTACTGTGCAAACTTTCAGCTCTCTAGGACATCTTTACATACCTGCATAAGAAGATGTGTCACTCTTCGTTAAGAAATCTATGATTTGCAAATGAAGCTATTAAGCACCATTTTGACTGCTTGAATATAAAGTGGGGGATGTGGGACTTCGGGCTATCTAGTTTTTATAACTTAAATGTAAATATTTCAGGAAGAGTGATTACCTCAAAATTTGAGACGCATATCTGTCCTATGTCAATTTTTGAAAACATAGTTTTTTCTCAATGAGGACTTTCATATAAAACAAAATAAAGTAGATAGCCCGATTCCCCAGTAAATTTCAGTTAAGAAAGATGCTGATTGTGGTATCAGAATAATTTTACCTTCGAACAAAAGATTCCTTCGTATGAAATTTGCAGCAAAAAGTGGAACTGAGAAAAATGCATTCAAACATTGAACTCCTTTACTTTATTACTGCCTCACAATGTGTTGAAAATATTTTATATCAACCTAACTATTTGGCACATGGTTATGAAATTTAGTGTAAGGGTGTATAGTTTCAAAAACCAAAAACCTCAAAATTGAAAAACGAATTTTTTCCAAAACTTTTGAAACTTAGGCCCATGTCCCCCCTTAAAACAGTGAGGTGAGTGCGCTGTCGTCGGCCAAAGCAATCAACAGCTTTGAATGGACCGTGACCTTGCGCTTTTAGTATGTATATATGTGCGTGTACGTTGTCTAGCCTCGATTGGGCTGTACGTATGGTGAAACGAATTTGTTGATCGTGAAAACCGACGCTCGAATAAATTGACTTAGCCTCTGTGGTAGAAGAGAGAGGTGCCCAAACGAAGCCAGCTGAGGCAAAAATATGCTCGGACTTCGCGCGCCTCCCTGCAGGGGTAGTACAGTGTTAGCAAAAATAACACGCCCAGACGTGTAAACCGTTGTCCTATAGTGGACACGTCCAAACGTGTTCGTTTTAGACGCAGCCATGTGTGTTATCCGTGTACACACGAGCTGCCGTGTAAACTTAACACGATACACCGTGTCTGCCCTCCGCTAAACACGGTTGAGCGTGTTCCTTATGAAATATGGCGGCCAGCAGCCGAGAACAGGCGAGAGACGGGCCCAGCGAGCCGCGCGCCTTTCAGCCGAATTGAAAGCACACAGAACGCATTTGCTCTCGTTCGATGTCTTTTATACAAAGTAAACAGTCTCCAAGCGGCGGACGTAGCTGCGTGCAAAGGTACGTACGTACGTGCGTCGGCGGCGGTCAATGGCGTCGGTAGCTACGACAGAACCGCTAGACAGAAAAACGAATGCCGAACTTACATGGATAAATAGCTCGAGCAAACTATTTGGAATCGGGCGGTAACTTGCGCCACCTAGTGAGATATCTAGCAGCCTGTGGAAGAAAAAAAAGCAAGAGTCTGTTAATACGCTGAGAACGATCACGAGTAGACAGAAACCCTACATACATTGCAGACAACACGAGTACCACGTATTACACCGCACCGCCATATGCACAAACAGAACAACGACACTGCGCCTGACACTTCCTACTCAATATCATATTCTCCCCGCGGCGCATATAAGCTTGACATGTGCGGGTCAGCTCTTTGGTCGCTGACCATTACAGATTTATAGAAGACACAAAACACGGCGCAATGAACAGCCGTATGGAAGAACTGTTTGCATTTAAAAAATGTGGAGATAAAATTTATAATGTTAGTCCGTTGCGAAAAATAACGATGTATTAACAATAGGTCTTAAACCAGTCACGAAAAAGTTCAAATTTTTTGTTATTTTCATGCTCGACCAGTATTATGAGCAGTCCGACTGGCTTGAAGCACATATAAAAACAAATTATTGGGATTTATCATGATTTATTTAATAATAACTGGAAATGATCCTTGCACAAAGCATTTTTTTATATATTCTTGTGAAGGAAATCCGCCCAACACTTGACTTCCGCTAGTTGCAGTACCCGTGCGGGAGCAGACGCCTTCACTTTCGGGGCGTTTTGATGCAGTTTGTTGTCGTATGTCGTGCCGGTGTCGATTGTAGCGAGCGGTGGGGCTTGGGAGTTTGTGACCGGTGTTATTCCTGATCACTAATGTGGCGCTAATGCGTTTTTTTTTCTTTTTGATTCCGCCATTACCCCGAACTTTGAAAATTCACGGGCCCGTGGCATTGCATTATGCTGAATCGCGACCTCCTTCTCTGTTGATGTCGTTTTTCTGGTACCACTCGCGGATACTGCAAGCGTTATAAGCAGTGTGCACCCGTCTCGCCTACATCCGCGGTGACATACTCGACCTACTGAAACTTATTGCTTCCGTCATTTTGGAGTACGCAAGGCAGTTATCTCGCTTCTCTGGTTTCAGTTATAAAAGCAAGGCAAAACGCTCGTAGTTCCCGCCCTCAGTACGCGTTAGACATCTTCCATACTTTGACATCATAACTGGACGAACGAGGTTTCACATTTACTTCAGAGATTGATCACTCTCGCCGCTTCCTCACCGTCGAGCAGCAGGATCAGCTGGCGACAAGCCGCGGATGAATGGCTTGAGCATCAACAGCCCAAGTGCCGATGCGGGCTATGCGGGTTTCTGTCAACCGGTAGCCCAGCACAAACCGTGACCGTTCCAGCTCTTCGTCATGACACGGTGTTGCAGAGAGCAGGGTAAAATACAACTACACGAACCACCGAAGCAAACGCACTGTTATCGTAAATCTTAGCTTGTGATTGTGCCTTTGTAGATCATCTTTTTCGTTTTGCTGGAGACGCAAACGACGGGCATAACAAAATCGTTCTTATAATCCGCATACCTCGCAAAAGCATTTACCCAGTCACCTTGCGAATAGCGCAAAACACGGAGTCCGCATCGTCCTGACTTCCCCTGTCTTTTACCTGCTTTAGAGCAGGTTGTACCTGCTAGTAGGTATGCCTACTGAAACATGAAATGGGGCAGTGCCAGAGAGAAAGAGACAAAGTTGGGAAAGCTTGCTCGGTCTCCCCAATTTCTCAACTGTCAAGGGATTGTACCATAATAAATGCACCAACGTCCCTTCCCAAAATAAAGAAAACGCACTATGTTCACTACGTAAAAAATGGTCTCAGTTTATGCATCTGTGGGCTGGTAGGAAATCTTGCCCTAATTTATTTACACCGGAGGATGAGCGCAACAAACTCAAACGAGATTTACAGGAAAATATTGGTGGTGACTTAAGTTTTCCTGGAATTCTGTATAGCCTGTCGTTCGCAGGACCAAATCATCTACTCGAGCGGTGTGTGTCGCTGTGCAAACACGTCGCTGTGCAAACGCAGTCCAACAACACGAAGCATAAAAACCGCAGATTTAGGACAACAATCCGGAGTCCATTGTTCAATTAAAACGACGTAATTTTGTTTAAAACTCCCGCAGCCTTTTAATCACGGTATGCGTCGGGAATCTTCCACATTTTGAAACGGAACGAAGGAAGATTTACTTTTAAAAACGCTCGCTGCGTCGTCCGAGACCAGCTGGACCGGATCAACTGACGACGACGGGACTGATCTCGTTGAACCTCAACCCCAAAACAACCAATTTGAGCTTCGTGTTAGTGTGGGTTTTTACCTCCAATCACCGCACCACACACCACGAACGTTTCAGTTCTTTGTCGCATCGCCGTGTTGCACGAAACAGAACAAGATCGCCGAAGTCAACGCAGCGCTGTCGTGAAGTTTGGCTTGCGGTTGCGCACTCGTGGACCCTGTGACTCCCTTCGCTTTCAAAGCATACACGACGATTACGAATGATACTTTCCGTCTTCCGGGAACATCACAGGGGCACTTCTCCGGTCACGTCTTCGCGACATGTGCTCGCAAACCGACGAGCTTGTCGCGTCCCGTCAAACGAAAACAATACCGGCGCCATGTTAAACGTGCGTTGTTGCCAGATTTTCTCCGGTCAAACAAAAACAACGAAAGCAAACCGGCTCTAGCTTCCAGCGTACATCGGCGTTGCGCCGTGGCCAGATTTTCTCTGTCAGCTCAAACTTAAAGATGACCTACAGATGCAGCAACACTGGTATAAAGTTTTAATATGGCGGCCCACCACGGAGCGCCGTAAATTCTGAGGAGGGTGCAAGGGAAGCGGCGGCACTTCCCCTCCCCCCCCCCCTCCCCCTATTGCCGTCTCGCTTGCAGTTGAAGGGTTGAAGCCAAAACGGTGAAACCAACTGCAATGTCACGTGTTCAGATGGAGGACACGCTTTTTATATCCTTTTTAGGTTTTTAGAACGAGTAATTAGGCCCATAACTTTATTTGTGGTGTATAAGAAGCTATCATCAAGACCCCTAAAATGAATACAAACATGAGCGACATGAGGGAAGCCGCACTGCGATCGACCAGAATCAATGGCAGCGGGGCGAGAAGCACGGTGACCGCGAGCTTTACCCCGTCCCGCGACATGGCGTAATTGCTTTTGGTGCATATCTGTCTCCGAGACATGTTTCTTTCCGCGGCATTTGTCTCCACTGTCCTTTCCAGGTGTGTCCCCAAGCATTCCGGTGCTTTGATAGCCGGCAATGCTACGGTTGTTGCCGGGGGTGATGCGTGTTTTCGAGGTCGGCTACACGGTTATGCATGTATGACCGAACCAAAACACGTTTTTTACAACCTCGCATGATTTTTGAACGAATTATCTATTACTGAACGTGTAAATGTATGCTAATTTGTGTAAATGGCGTGTTTTTCATCCCAAATACTCACCAAATACACGGGACTTGCTAACAGTGTATGCGCCTTGCAAGTGGGCGCATTGCGGTCTTCTGCGCATGAGAAAGGAGGTGGGAGAGGAGGTTATACTAAGCTCCGCCTCCTCGAGAAGGGGGGGGGGAATCGCGGGGGGGTCCCGGATGTAAACATCTCGGCATCGGCAGTGCGGACGTACTGTAGCAGCTGTGGCTGTAGCCGTGAATCCTTCGCGTGGTTGCTGGTTAAAAAAAAAAAAAAAAGAGAAAAGAACGTTCCGCTTCTGTCCTGTGTGATTTCGAGGTCGGCTCCGATCAGGCGCTGTCCGAGGGACAGTTTTACCAGGGGAAATGAAAACCTGCTGCGTCCTTGGATGTTGTGGCCGCATTCACGATGGTGTGTCGCATTTTAAATTTCGGGGAGGATTGACAGATTGAGAGCTCTTTCTTGATTCGTTGGATGGTGGTGCAAGGCCATTCTTAGTTGGTGGAGCGATTTGTCTGGTTAATTCCGATAACGAAGGAGACTCTAGCCTATTAAATAGGTGCGTGGTTCTCTGCAACTTGCACCCTTCTTAGAGGGACAAGCGGCTCCTAGCCGCACGAAACAGAGCAATAACAGGTCTTTGATGCCCTTAGATGTCCGGGGCCGTACGCGCGCTGCACTGAAGGAAGCAGCGTGTTTTTATCCCTGTCTGTTAAGACAGTAAGCTCAGAAAAAAAGTGGCTTGAGCAAATACTAAGGGCTAATTGAGGTCCATCGGATTACCCCCGAGCAAGTGTTCGTCTGTTTAAATAACAGGGCATAGAAAAATAAGTTTCCATAACATTTCGCCAAAAACAAAAACAATAATTACTTCTTGGTGTCAACGAGTGTACGACATAGCTTCCGCGATTCGCTCGACGCCTCTCGGGTAGCTCGATCGATTTAGCTCGGATTCTCTTCCACAGATTAGCTCAGTTTTTCAGACTTTTACCACTTAGGTTTAGGCCTAACATACATACCCGAATACGCTAATTGACAATAGCCTTTTAGTTGCGCGAGAAAAATGTGATAAGCAGCGATTGAGCACTTTTGGGCTATGATGTGCTCACAGTAGCAATCGCACAGCCGCATTTGTTTATTTCCAGTCACTACATCGGCTGTCATCTGCCTTTAGCTGAATATCTTTGAGCAACTCATCCAACGCGAGGCACCATTCTTCGCTCGCTCGCTCGCTCGCTCCTTGATACGTGTCTGCTAGTTGTTAGACAGAAACACATCGTACCGCTCGAGTTATTTCGTCCGCCCTCTCTGAAAGGCGAAGTCGAGCTCGCTCGTAAAGGTAAGACAGCTGTTGAATAGCAGACGACGTTGCAAAGGAGCAGACGACGCTCAGATAGTCCGACATTCTTCAAGAATGTTATAACAGTTGATGGTGTGACTACAATGCTGCTTCGACCTCTGGCCACTTTGAGTAATAATCGACCAGGACAATAAAAAATCGCTGACGCCGAGGAGCCCGGTCAATTAGTCGCACAATGTTTATTCCCAGCTTCTCAAAGGGGTGGTGGGGAAACTCCACTGGCTGTAGCAGTGCAGGAGCTGTTTTTACCGGCTTGTGCGTCAAGTGACAGGCTCCGCAGTTTTCTACCTTTGACTTAATGTATAGATTCATTTGAGGCCACCAGTACTGTTCCCTAATTACGCTAGTTGTCCTGGATATTCCTTGATGTGTTTCACGACCCAGTTGTACTATGTGGTCTTGAAGCTCAGAGGGGACAACGACCTTTTACCTCTGGTAGAGAATCCCTTCATGTAATCAGAGCTGGTCTCACACGTTGTAGTATGGGCACAGCTGTGGAGAAATTGCAATCTTCTCCGGCCAAGACGATGTAGCGTACCGGATGACGCTTGGCAAGTTCACATAGTTGGCCGTAGCCTCTTGAAGGTGGGTGTGCGACAAAGGAACGGTGGTGAACAAAATAACATCCTCTTCAAACTTCGTTCCATCTTCTGTGTCTGGCACAGGGAGTCTTGAGAAAGCATCCGCTACCAAGTTATCAGTGCCTTTTTGATATTCAACTGTGAAGTTAAAATTTAGCCGTCTGGAAGTCCATCGGGTTATACGCAGTGGTCTGATGCCAGATCTTCTAGTTGACAGCAAAGTTACTAAAGCCTGGTGGTCCGTACGGATGGTGAAAGGACGTCCCCATAAGTAAACATGCCACTTTTCGCACGCCCTGAGGCATGCTAAAGCTTCCTTTTCGACCGTCAAGTATCTTCTCTGAGCGTCTGTGAGAGAGCGGGAAGCGAACGCAACTGGATGGAGGTGGTTCCCTTCCTGCTGTTGCAAAATAGCTCCTAAGCCGTAGTTGGACGCATCCGTGGATACGATGACGGGCAATGTCGAATCGAACATAGCCAAAATTGGTGCATTCTGAATGCAACTTTTAACTTTCTGGAAGCTCGCCTCAACATCTGGCGACCAAACAAACCGGACTCCTTCCAGGAGTAGACGGCGAAGGGGCTCGATTACAGTAGATCCATGAGGATAAATTTCCTATAATACTCTACCAAACCCAGAAATGCTGTCAACTTCGTCGGGTCCATCGGAGCTTCGAAATTGAGAACTGCGTCTACCTTAGATGAGAGGAGTGCTAGCCCTGCCACAAAAAGACAATGGCCCAGAAACGAAAGCTCCTTAGCACTGAAAACTCCTTTCTTGTTCAGCTTCATTCCCGCTTCAGAAATCCTTGACAACACCTGGCGCAGATTATCGTCATGCTCTTGTTGCCATGATCCAAAAACAATAATATCGTCTAAGCAAAACCTCACAGCTTGGCAGCCTTCCAGACTTTTTGACATAATCTGCTGAAACGCAGCAGGCGCGGACGTCAGTCGAAAACAAACGCGCTTAAAGGGGCCCTGCAATCATATTTAAGCGTCTGCCTTTTTTGCGGTTTCCACGTCTCTTGGGGTTCGGGAAAGCCAGCGGGCATGGAGAGAGTAACCAAATATCAGTGCGTCATAGTTTAACCGGACGACGCGGAAACCTCCTCCGCCTACGAGGGCGACCCACGTTGCCGAAAGTGCGCGAAATGTGACGTCTTTGGTCCTGGGCTTACTACTGGTCAGAGCCGCTAAAAGCTTTTTTTTTAGTCGAGATACAAAATATAAGTGTCGCGAACCGTTTCAATTATGTATGAAACTACTTTTTGTTCAGTATTTTAGATCAGAAAAGAAACAAATGCAGTTTGTAAAGTACGGAAACAAGAAATGATCCGTCGACGTACCCGCCACCAAGCGGCGGAAAAAACGGCGCATACTAGAAAGGGCTAGTGGGATGAGGCCCCGACAAACAGCGAGCGTAGAAAAATCCCGGGTGTATGCGGCGGCGCTGCGATCGTATGCCGGCTCGAGCATCCGACCGCTTCCGAGCGTTCCGAAGGCCTTCGGCGCGCGCTTGGTTGGCGATTTGGCCATTTGGCGGTATGGCAGCGCGAAGTGGCTCCCGTTCTGAACTCCTCTTTACCCCGTGTTTGCTGTCGTTTGTGGCCAATGAAGTGTTATACCGAATTAGTCTTTAATCGCGCAGCAAATGCAATGCGAGCCGCCCTGGCCGCCCGCTTCATACAGCCTATCCAAAACGTGCTTTAGTGGCGCCCTCTCGAGCCGTCGACACGGAGTGCGGCGGCCGTGAACGCTCGATGAGCCCACTACCCTTCCTCTTGGTCACGGCCACTCAAGCCAGGACCTACGACGTCATGAAGGAGGTTATTTTTTGCTTGTTTTTGTAATTCTAATTTGCCTATAACTTTTAAAATAAAGCGAAATTTGAGAAAAGAAAAGTTTCATTAAGTTACTACGTTCAGTGCGCTCAGGCTCGGTGCAAATTAAAAACCAGTAAAAAAGTCATTGCAGGGCTCCTTTAAAACGAAACAGGCACTCATGAGGGAAGAAGAAGAGGAGCAGATAGAGTGCGGACGTGTTTTTCCGAGCTCGGTTTTTCTGCTCCTGAATCACCTCTTCAACTGGCCCCACCGGGGCCAACCACCTCCTCGGTGATAATCTTCATTAGAATCATCAGAGGTACCAAGATTTTCGCCGCTGAGCCCGAATTTCTTTCCACTATAGGGATCGTTGCCTTGAGGACGCGGCGGTGGATTAGCTAAACCTAACGTAGGCCAGGGCTCCTGGACGGCTGCCCGTGGCATCGGCCCCTGGCCAGGGCTCCTCTAGGGTGAAATGGCCGAAACACCCCACGAGAGCATGGACCAGGACCCTAGGGATTTGCGTACAACTGAAGAGTCTTTTGTCGCGATCGAACTCTCGACAAGTTTTTGTGGAGACAACGGTGGTGGCGTTGATGCTCGAGCCTCTGGTGGTTCATACACCGTCACCATTGTTCCTGCGTTGGCTGCTGGTTGTTCAGCAAACGAAGTGAGCCCATTTCTTTCTGGCAATTGATATGGTCGCCGTGTCTGTGCCAGTTGGTTCAGTCTTCCAGTTGTACTTTGACGGACGATGAACTTGTTGGTCTGATAACAGTGGCTGGCGACCACGATGAGCCAGGCCTGAAACTCTTTACAATGATGCTAGAATCAGGCCTCGGCAATTCAGTATGACGTGCTCCTTTGTCCTGGTGTAGCTTCTGCTTCGGTTGTTTTACAACAACATTTTTCCGAAAGTCCGGACGCAGCGCTTTAAGAGGGGCTCTCAGCACCCTTCCCATGAGTAGTTCTGCAGGCGATCAACCTGTCAGGTCATGAGGTGTTGTCCGGTACTGAAAAAGTAGCCTGGCGATCTTGGTCTGAACATCACCAGGGTCAGCCTTCTTCAACTTATTTTTACTAACTGAACTACGCGTTCAGCATCACCGTTTGATGCGGGATGGTACGGTGGTACCTTGATACCCTGTATCTGGTTTCTTCTGAGGAACTCCAGGAATTTTGCACCAGTGAAAGCTGTTCCGTTGTAAGATACAATAATGTCGGGTATTCCATGAGTTGAAAAAATGGTCCTTAAGCAGTTAATAGTTGCTTGTGAGGATGGAGAAGACACAGGCATGACTTCAACCCACTTGGAGAAAGCGTACACGACGACCAAGAAGTAAATACCTTGGAAATGTCCACCGAAATCAATGTGCAGTCTTGACCACGGTTTCTCTGGAAAAGGCCAAGGTGTTGACTGCGCTGGTCGACGTAGGTGCTGATGTTCCTGACAAGTCGCACAGGACTTCACCTTGTTTGAGATGTCTTCATCTATGTTAGGCCACCATACGTGACTTCGGGCGATAGTTTTCACATTTTCAATGCCCGGGTGACTTTGGTGGATGAGCTTCAGGACTTCCTGTCGAAGAGACGCGGGAATCACAACTCTGGTTTCTAGAGCATGGAGTCTTCTTTTAGACTGAGCTCGTGCTCTCGAACTTTGAAAGGCATCGATTCCGCCTCCTGAGGGAAGTTGCCACCTTCCAACAAGATGTCATGAAGCTTCGACAAGAGAGGATCTCTCTTTGAAGCCTGAGCTACTACGGCTGACGACAGCACTTGACGGTAGTACCCTTCCAACTTGAAGATGTCGGCTGACGGCTCCACGGTGATGTGCCTGCTCTTTAATGGCAATCTGCTCAATCGATCTGCGTGTCCAATTGTCTTGCCGGGGTGGTCGGCTAAGGCGTAATCGTACACAGATAACATGAGGGCCCAACGTACCACTCTTGGAGAGCTTCGCTCTGGGATGGCCTTGTTTGGGCCAAGAAGTCCAAGCAGCGAGTTATGGTCTGTTACTGCTTCAAAGTGCCTTCCCCAGAGGTATTGACGGAACTTAGTTACGCCGAAGATTAAGGCCAACGCTTCTCTGTTCAGTTCACAGTACCCTTTTCGGCCGGCTGTAAGCTCCTGGATGCGAACGCGATAGAACGTTCCACGCCTTGGGAATTGCGGTGGGCCAAAACAGCTCCAAGACCAAATGGGGACGCGTCACAAGTAAGTGTAAGGTCCTCCTTTGGGTTGTAATAGACCAACACGCTGGCCGCAATCAGAAGTTTCTTTGTTTCAGTGAACGAAGTTTCTTGTTCATCTTTCTAGCACCATAGTGTTCCACTTGCCAGCAGGTAATGCAAGGGATGTAGAACAGAAGATAGGCTCGGGACAAACTTCCTGTAGTAGTTAACCAAGCCGAGGAAACTCTGTAGTTCCTTGACGTTGTTTGGTGTAGGAGCCTTGAGGACTGCGTCGACTGCCTGGAGTAGGGTGCCGCCCTTCGGCGTCGATGATGTGGCCCAAGTATTCGACAGTGTCCATCATGAATTTGTACTTGGTGAATTTCAGCTTAATTCCTCTTTCTGACATTCGCCGGATTATGTTAGCGAGGTTGCTGAGATGGTCCTTGTCATTCGTTCCCGTCACCAGGATGTCATCGAAATAGGCGACGACATGTGTGAGACCTTAGAGCAGGGTTTCCATCTCCCTCTGGAAGATCGATGGAGCCGAAGAGATCTCAAATGGTAACCTCTTGTACTCAAAAAGTCCTTTGGAAGTGTCGATTGTGGTGTATTTCCGTGAAGTTGAATCGATGACCAACTGCTGGTAGGCGTCCTTCAGGTCAAGGGTGGTGCATTTGATGGCACCTGCAAGCTTCACGTACAACTCCTCGACTCTTGGAATTGGATACTGGTCCAGGACTGCAACAGGATTTACAGTTACTTTATAATCTCCGCATATGCGAATGCGACCGTCTTTCTTTATGACTGAGACGATCGGTGCTGGCCAGTCTGAAGACTTCACGGGTTCAAGGATGCCCTCTCGCTTGAATCACTGGAGTTCTTCTAATACTTTGTCAAGCAATGCAAATGGGACACTTCGTGCCTTGATGAACCGTGTTTGGCACCTTCACGAACTGACAGTTTTACCGAGACTCCTTGGAATGCTGCTGGTTCGTCAGAAGAAGAGAGTGGTGTGCTGATCTATGAGCTGTTGGACATCGTTGACGAAGCAGACACCTGAAACGTTGAATACAATCATGTTCAACGCTTCCTTCCAATCACGTTCCAGCAGAGTAGAAGCATCGCCTTCAGCGACCAGTATTGGGAGCTCGAAGTGGTGGTCCTTGAATTTCGCAGTCAAGGTGACTTTCCCAACCACAGGTTTCAAGTCTGCAGTGTAACTTCTCAGACGGACCTTTGAAGGCTCGCAGGGAAGGGTAGGAAATTCCTGGTGGAGTGTAGTCTCTCCTATGATAAAAGCACTTGCCCCGGTATCGAGCTCAATTTTTATTGGCTTTCCCTGAAGCTCCAGCTAAACCACGAATGGATTTGGCTTTTTAGGAGAGTCCAACTTCCACATGATGTAGGTTTCCCCGTCGTTCGATGAAACCTCATCGCGCTCTGGATGTTCAACAACGTGTACTGGAGCAGGCTTTTTTGATCCACTCTTTTGGCGTCCTTCTGCTTTGCTGCAGACGCACATTGGCTAGAGCTAGCGCTTTTCGTTCTGCAGACCTTGGCAATGTGTCCTTTTTTCTTGCAATGGTTGCAGATGTCCCGGACGCGTATATACATGTCGGCGATAGCACAGAGCCGCGAGGAGGAAAAAGAGAGAGAGAGAGAGAGGAGGATAGGGGGAGAGAGGCTGCCGTGATTGGCCCTTGTAGTCACGTGGTACGCGCCCGGCTGTTCTGGCCGTCACTGGCCGTCACCCCTCGCAAGCCTCGCCCGCGAGCAGACGCCGCCGGCGCCTTTGGGCTGCTGTGGCTGCCACGCTGGCCCCGCCGAAGTCAAAGGTACGCTGCGAGTGTGTAATCCACAAAACTGAAAATCTGGGTCCATATCACATGAGCGAATGACATTTTAGCGAACAGCGACATTTGAGCGAATTGACGTTTTAGCGAATAACGGGGGTGCGCGTTAACCAATCCGCCGCGCTGCGCTTACGCCGCTTCGCGGCGACAGTCTTTGTCGGCTCATTACAAAAATGTGAGCCCATTTGGCCCACCCGAAAACGCCGCTTCGCGGCGTCCGACTATTCGCTAAAGTGTCATTCGGTGAAACGTGGGCGTTCGCTAAAATGTCATTCGATCAAGTGAGTGCCTCCCGTGCTCTGCCTAGGTTCGCTGGTTGTACATTGGGAGTCAGGGGCGTGTTGTCTACTGTGAAAGCGTCGATCTCACTTCTAAATTTTCAGTTTTGTGGATTACGCACTTGCAGCGTACCTTTGACTTCGGCGGGGCCGGCGTGGCAGCCACAGCAGCCCAAAGGCGCCAACGGCGTCTGCTCGCGGGCGAGGCTTGCGGGGGGTGACGGCCAGTGACTGCCAGAACAGCCGGGGGCGCGTACCACGTGACTACAAGGGCCAATCACGGCGGCCTCTCTCCCCCTTTCCTCCTCTCTCTCTCTCGTTTTCCTCCTCGCGGCTCTGTGCTATCGCCGACATGTATATACGCGTCCCGGACGTGCGGGCACTCCGTTGCAAAGTGACAGTTGCCACAACGATAGCAGCTCACGTGCTTCTTTTAAGGAACTTGAACAGGGTTTATACTCGCTGATGAAGATGCCGTGGCTTCGCCTAGCTTGGTTACGTCACGCTTTGCGGATTCCATAGCTTGTGGGAGCGTAGCCACGGACTCCTATGTTGGATTGTGCTCTTCAAGCAGACGAGTTTGTATTTGTTTGTCGTTAATGCCACAAACATTTCTGTCTTGTAGGTGGTCATTGAGAAATGTGCCAAACTCGCAATGCTCCGATAGCTTCTTTAGTGAGGCTACGTAGTCACTGATCGATTCTCCCTCTTGTCGTACTCGGCTATTAAACTTGAAACGGCTCACCATGAGAGACGATTTCGCCGAATAATGGTAGCCCAGCGTTTGTAGGCTGGCCTCCAGCGTCGCTTCCGTCAGCTTCATTGGTGCGAGCAGACTTCGCAGCGTGGAATACGTCCGTGACCCACAACAGCTCAGGAAGACAGCACGTTGTTTGGTGGCTGGGACTTTGTTTGCTGCGAAGAACTGTTCCATTCGTTCCAGGTACTCTTGCCAAACTTGACTTCCGGGGCCAAAAGGCTCCAGTGTACCGTACTTCGACTTCTTGTAAACAGGTTAAATGCGTGATTTACCCTTCGTCCCCAGTTGTTACGAGGTATTAATAAAGACCGAGACAGGCCACGTCCGATGGTGTTCCAGGCGCATGCTGAACTCCTCGCGCCATCGGCGCCCGTGCATTGCACCTCTTCATTTTCTAACGCGCGTGTGTGTCAACGGTGGCGCCTACTTTTGTATATAGCCATCGTAACACAGTCCGAGATCACGAGACCCCTGGAGATATGTTGAACTTCCAAGGATCCCGAACCCATACAACAGGAAAAGGGTCTGGAAGCTTCCAGGACTGCTTCACCGTTCACCAGGACGAGGGAAACAACCTCCCATAGACCGAGATTCTAAGGCAGAGGGAAAAGAGGAGATCGGCATGAAATCTCCAAACACCCGACAACGTTCCCGAAGCTTCGACTCGCGAGAGCGCGAGGAGCAACTTGGCGGCAGACACTTGCAAAGGCGAGAGAAGCCGGAAATACCCGTCGGCTCCCCCAAAGAACCCGGCAAAAAATGGCGGCTCCCAGACCGAACGAAAGCCGGTGGCCGAAAGACTCCCACCACCTCCCAGGGATCACAACAATGTAGTTATTAGGCCCTTCGATAGGCTCACACTTGCCGAAAAAGCCCCCAAGAGATGATGAACACACTAGCCACAGCGTGCGGCCTCAAGGAGCAGGAGGGCGAAGATTCGAGAATCTGGATCCGCAAGGACCAGAACCTGATGATCTTCAGTACACACGACGTCGGCACGGCGAAAAGAATGGCCCGAGTGAAACACCTAACTTTGAACGGGCAGGGCTACGACATTGGAGCCAACATCGCCGCTCCGGACGACTCCTGCAGGGGAGTCATAACCAAGATCGGATTCGGGTTCAGCACCCAATATCTAACCGAGAAAATCAGACCGATGGGACCCGAAGGCCCTAGAGTTCTCAACGCACATATGATGGGCAAGTCTGATGCGGCGCTTATCACATTCCAAGGAATCAGGGTTCCACGCTTCGTACGCTTCGGAATGGTGGAATGCCGGTGCAAACGCTTCTTTCCCAAGGAACAGGTTTGCGACGTCTGCCTTGGGCTAGGGCACAGAAGAGACGTGTGCCCCTACCCCGAGCAGTACAAGTGCTCTACATGCGGCCTCCTTAACGGAGACATGGAGGAGCACGAATGCTCACCCTACTGCATACACTGCAAGGAACAACATCCGTCAAACGATCTCAAATGCCCGGCGAGAAAGCATGAACCGTACAGCAAGGGCAGGCTCCTGGACCAGCAGAGGGAGGAACAGTAACGGAGACCGAGAAAGTGCAAGGGAACCAAGGAACAGCAGAGCCAAAACAATACCAACGCAAGACAGCCGCTACAGCAATGCCGCTGCAGCAATGGCAGCGGCAACTTTCACCGTCAACGAGGACCTCGCAATTCCACTGGCCGGCGCTGGAAAGTAGAGGAATTGCTACAACAAACCCTTACACTCTTCTTGCCAACGCGGGTCCGGAGAGCTACGCAGTGTCCCTCACACAAGCACCGCGATGGAACCCGGGGAACCAGCATTTCTACCACGGACCAACGATGGCAATGCTCCTACCGAGCGAGTACCGAACGGCACCGGGGTCATCGGGAAAAAAAAATCCAAAAAGAAAACCAAACGGACGGCGCAAGATTTGCAGAACCGGGAAGAAGTCGAGGGCCCCACAGCAACAAGGCGTCCAATCCGAGGAGAGCAGGTGAGCCGAACGGGACAGTCTCCCTAATCATCTATCACCACACCCCATCCCACACACACCACACAAACAAACACCCAAGTGCGCCCGAGATCCGCAACAACAAAGGAATCAAGCCCCAGACCACCTCCGGCCAAAAGAACCCTAATCGAACAGCAGAGCAACAAAATCCAAAACGAACCAGACTTTGTAACGCGTGAGGAGTTCTACCAAGAGGTACGAGCCCTCCACGCAGAATTACAAGCAGCTAAATTCGAACTAATGCAAACATTTTATTTGGTTCTCAAAGAGACGGGTCTATTCAACGAGCTAACGACCTCCTCCCTCAGCCAAACCGGGAACCCGATAATCTTGCAAGTTTTCGCGGCCCAAACACCCAGCCCGAACGTGACCGAGGCCATACAACCAAACCGGAGCGTAGCTTGCTGCTCCCACGATGGAAACGGGGGGAGGCAGTAGGGACGGACACATATATATGACCGGAAATAACACCGAGCGCAAGGCGGAGGAGTTCGGTCTCGTGTGGAATTGGAACTTCAGAGGCTACCGCCGTAAACGTGGTGCGCCAACGCAGTTCCAAGCGACGGGAGACTGCAATCCTGTCGCTATAGCCCTACAAGAAACAGGCAACGTACCGTCGCTCTCAGGTTACATAGCCTTCTGCCAGGAAACGGAAGACGAAGACGAGGAGCCGAGAGTCGCCACACTGGTGGCCAAACACGTTCCCGTAATAGAACACAAACTCGCTGCGGCCGTACCTCACATCTTTCTCGAACTCTTGGCCAGGGATCGAGGAAAGTGCAGTCTCTTCCTCTTAAACGCCTATAGCTCGCCGAAAAGAACGCAAGACGTGTTTGATAAACTTTTTCGGGACGCACTCCGCATCACTTGCCCGAGAAGGAACAACCTACTTATAGCGGGAGACTTTAACGCGTCGCACGGGGTTCTCGGCTACCCGCGAGACACCCCTAGAGGGTAGGAAGCTGATGGTCGCCATAGACAACGTCGGACTAACCCTCCTCAACGAACCGGGCAGCCCACACGCATGGGCGACAACGTCTCCCGGGATACCTGCCTGGATATATCTCTAGCCAAAGCGCGCGGAAACTGTGCTTGGGCTGATCTCAAGGAAAATTTGGGCTTTGACCACCACATTCTGGAGATTGCAGTTCCCAACCACCTAAGAAAAAAAACGTGGCAAGCCACAGACACTCACAAACTGGGGCTCTTTCCGTCAGCTACGCCTTGCAAAGGCGGAAGGAATCCCCATCACGCAAAACAACGGAGCCTTAGAACGCTGGGTAGAACAGGTTCAAGCGGACGTGAAAAAGGCCTTAAAAACGGTGCTCACCACCGATCAAGCTCCCGAGATAGATCCGCACCTCCTCCACCTGGGGGATGCCCGTCACGGCCTCACGAAGAGGTGGAAAAAACAGAAACACAACCGGACACCCAGGAAGCGTATTGCCGAGCTTACACAGGTAGCCGAACAATACGCTGAAGATCTCACTCAAGCTAACTGGCGCAAGATGTGCGATCAACTCCAGGGCACGCTAGGTACGAAAAAGACATGGAGCATACTCCGCAACCTCTTGGATCCGACAAAGGCCAAAACGGAGACCAATAAGGCCCTAGCTAAGCTTTTTCACACACTAAGTGGAAAGGAAAGAAGTCGTCTGTGGGAAACTTTGATTGAACGATACATCGCGGCAGGGCCCAGACCAAACTATCGCCAGTACCCGGAATGCGAAGAAAAGAAAGACAAACATCCCTTGGGCGCAGACATTACGGAGCAAGAAGTTCTTAATGCGCTACTACACATTAGCCGTAGCACAGCCCCCGGAAAGGACGGAATCACGTATTGGATCTTAAAAAACCTAGACGACGACTCGATTTTGGCCTTAACAGAATACTTTAATTGCATCTGGAGCACGGGCGAGTTCTCTCAAGCTTGGAAAAGAGCTGACATTACGCTGATACCCAAGCCAGGCAAGCCACTCTCGCTCCAGAACTTGCGACCAATCTCACTCACGTCGTGCATAGGCTAACTGATAGAGCACGTAGTGCTCCGGAGACTTCAACCGCACTTGGAATCGACGAGTTTCTTGCAAACTCGATGTTCGTATTCAGACCCCATCTTTCCACGCAAGACGTTCTTTTGCAACTCAAGAAGGACATCCTTGATCACCCGAGCAGAGCCTAAACTAGAGCCGTACTCGCACTAGACTTAAAGGGAGCGTTCGATAACGTGTCTCACGACGCGATACTGGAAAGTCTGGCCCGGTCTCGATGCGGAAAACGAACGTACGATTCCGTGCGTTCGTTCCTCAGCGACCGAGTAGCCACCTTAGGTATCGGGGACGTGCGCTCCGGCCTCATCCAACTCACGGGAAGAGGTACACCTCAGGGGTCGGTCTTTTCTTCAACACTATTGAACGTTGCAATGGCGGGATTACCGGCCCGGCTAGATGCTATTCCGGGCATCAGGCACGCGTTGTACGCGGATGACATCACAGTCTGGGCCGACAGGGACACGGACGGCGAGATTCAAGACGCGTTACAGGCGGCGGCTGAAACTACTCAGGTGTACGCTAAAAAATCTGGCTCTCATACGCGGCAGACAAATCCGAACTTCACCTCCTCCGGGGGCCAACCAGAAATAAGATAATCCAGGAAATTACAGTCGAAATAGACGGCAGAGCCGTACCCAAGACGGACAGACTAAGGATTTTGGGACTGTACCTAGAAAAAAACGCGAAAACCACATTCACCGTCCAGATGATCCGAAAACAGAGCCAACAGACGGCTCACCTCATCCGAAGAGTCACCAACCGAAGAAGGGGACTCAAGGAAGGAGGCTCTATCCAAATTGTGCAGGCTCTGATAGTCAGCCGGGTAACTTATCACATTCCCAACCACAACTTGCGTCGGGGGGAAATCGATTCGCTGAACGCTACACTGCGCATCGCGGTGAAGACGGCAATCGGCCTACCTCAACACACTTCAACGGAGAGTCTCTTTAAACTAGGGCTACATAATACAGTAGAGGAGCTCGTCGAGGCACAAGAGATTGGGCAGAAGACTCGGCTCGGCCGCACGCGGACGGGGCGAGCACTGCTCAGGCGACTGGGATACGACGGGCACTCAACACGAAAGGAAGAGGAATCGGAGCTGAAACCGGCTCATCCGACGATAGCCGCCAAGATGCGAACAATGTTGATTCCCAGAAACATGCACCCGATAGTACAGGCAGGAAGGAGACTGGCCCGGGTCAGGTACCTTCGCAGACGCTATCAGGAAAACCCGGACGTGCTCTATGCGGACGCGGCCTCGTACTCTTCTCCCATCTCGGGCAGTTGCATCGCGGTGTGCTGCCCGAACGGTCAGAGGCGAGCAGCTGCCTCTTTGCTCAGATCACCGTCCGTCGCAGAAGCGGAAGAGGTGGCAATAGCCTTAGCCATATCTAGCACCCAACACACAAGGAGATACGATCCAAACAGAACAGTTACCATACTCACCGACTCCCAGACTGCTTGCAGGGCCTGGGCAGGAGGACTCCTTTCCAAATGGAGTAGAAGAATCCTAGTCCAGCTAACCCACGAAGTGATTCGCATACTGTGGACATTCGGCCACACTCTTCTTCAGGGTAATGAGAGCGCAAACTCTCTCGCTCGAGGACTGACCTTCCGAGCAGCCCGGCATGGGGAAGAGGAGTTGGTAGAGAGCAACTTGACTAGACTCGTCCGCAACCATCAACAGTCAGACGACGAAGCCTGAAGAACGCCTCACACAAAGTCCGCAACTCGAAATCTTTAATCAGGTTACAAAATATTACCGATCTGGGCGCAGGACACATCCACCTCCACACAAAGACTTAAACAGACGCGAGGCTACCGAATGGAGGCGCATACAAACACAGACTTTTCCAAATCTACACCACCTTCACCTCTTCTTTCCTGGCAGTTATCGAGGCACATGCCCGGGCTGCAATTCCCCGGCCCCCACACTCTATCGCTGTACCTGGGCCTGTCCGACTCCACTCGGAGGAGGGATCGGATCCATAACAAATCCTTCTACATCCTCCTGGGAAACTGCCCTACTCGGCACGAGCCCTGAGCAACAGCGAGAGCTGATCGGTCGGGCCAGAAAAATAGCGGTAGCCTGCGGAGCCCTGGACGTGGGGACCTGAACCCAGGGGGGAAACCCCACAAATCAGAAACAATTAAAAGTTTTAGAGCGCAGCTCTTAGGCGCCCGTTTCCGGCTTGAGCGGCGTCGCCGTCGCCGTCGGCGTAACCGCGCGGTGCATGATGGGTAAATTTCCCCGCTAAATTTAGCGGAAAATTTTTCCCGCTAAATCTAGCGGAAATTTTCCCCGCTAAATCTAGCGGAAATTTTTGCCCGCTAAATCTAGCGGAAATTTTTGCCCGCTAAATTTAGCGGAAAATTTTCCCCGCTAAATCTAGCGGAAAATTTTCCCCGCTAAATCTAGCGGAAAAATTTCCCCGCTAAGTCTAGCGGAAAGTTTTCCCCGCTAAATTTAGCGGAAAATTTTCTCCGCACCCCCCCCCCCCCCCCTTGAGGTCACGTAACCCCCCCCCCCCTCCTCCCGAGGTCACGTGACCCCCTCCCGTGCCTTCCCCCCCTCCTCAAGAGCTGCGCTCTAATTCGGCGTTACAGGAAGTTGTAAACGGCTTTCATTTTTTACCACCACCACCACCAGGCCCTCGTGAGTAATGAATGCTGTCAGGTCTCGATTGGCCGAATCGAGAGTAATCTGGTGATAAGCTGACGCTAGGTCGAGCTTAGAAAAATGTAATGCTCCTCGCAAAAAATTCAACAGTTCATCAATGTGAGGCAAGGGGAACGAGTCGATGACGACTGCCTGATTGGGTGCTTGAAGGTCGACGCACATACGGATGCCGCCGTCCTTTTTTTTTGACGACGACGATCGGCGAAACCCACTCGGACGCGTTGATGCGGTCGATGACGTCCTGACGCTTGAGCCTGAAAATCTCCTCGGAAACGGCATCTCTCAGGGAGATTGGTAGGCGACGTAACTTCGACCGTATGGGTGGAACGCTGTGCCGCACCGTGACCTTGTGACTGTGGTTCCGCACGAAACCCCCAGTCCGGTGTGAAAAGATCTTCAAATTCCTCAAAACCCGAAGGCAACGTGGACGCATCCCGCGTTGACGGACTAGGGATACTGGAACTGGTCGGCAACTGCAGTGGCCGCGAAGAACGATCCAGGCCCTTTTTATCCCTGGAAGGCGACTGGTATGGCCAGGATGTGGTGGCACTCGGTGGTGCCGGAGGAAAAGCGATGGCAGCTGCGGCTGATGTACTGGGCTGCTGACTTTGTAGTAATGAAGGCTGTTGATTTCACTGATACGTGTCGACCATGTGAAGGGGTGGCGGTGCGGGACGCTGGCCGGCCTCATATGTCGTAGTAGTCGTCCGCTGTCAGCTGCGTCGACATAAGAACATTCATAGTCAGTTCCTGACCAAGTCATCTGTAACTCTCGGACAGCATCAATGCCCAGTGAAGAACGTCCGCTTCGAGTGACGTAAAATTCCAGCGGCGCAAACCGATTCATGAAAGTCGCATGACCCACAAAACAGCCAAGTACGGGAATGGCCTTTCGCGTGTACTGGAAAAGGGTCTTTGTCG
>JABSTQ010007044.1:0-32529 GCA_013358835.2 Ixodes persulcatus | reverse complement strand
CCCGGCTGGTTCCCAGTTTTCCTGCTTGGTGGCGTTCGTTTTGCTGGAGTCGCGAATACTCCGTTTCACCTTACGTCTGGACGAAGCAGATGCTACAAGCTGTCCTAGCCAATCCCACTCTGTGGATGTAGTCCGTGGTTCGCTTTCCGCGCGTTGCTGTGCCCCTTCTCCAAGGTCACTTTGCGCCCAAACAGCCTTGGATTGTCTCTAATGGCTTGTATCCGCTGCACCCGGACGTAAGGTGAAACAGAGTATAGTATGACTCGCAATTGCCTTCCAGCACGCTTTGGTGGCGAGTGCACGCCTGAGGTTCACGAGACGCCGGAGCGATATCGAAGGCAAGAACTTTGCACTGGAAGTGGGACCGCTGAAACTTCTCCCCGGCGTTTTCCCCGGCTGATGTACAAAAACTTGAAACACAAGAGCACGGCACATATATAGAAATAAACATCATTTAACAGAATGTTGGGGCGCAAACGAGCTGGTGATGATTAAACATGATGAACTATAACCTTGAGACTAGGCAGAAAGACGACGATGAAGGAAAGGAAGAAAGGAGCCTCGAAATTTAACATTTCGAGAACGCAGATTGATTGTTGAGGTGTTCTTTGCGAGACGTGCCACTTCAGAAGAACTGAAGAGAGCGCGTGCACAGCTCCGATTGGCGGTCAAAGTGTCACGCTCTCCGTAAATGTCTGTTTCAACGTGAGGCTTCATTGCCACAGAACGAAATTTTGGCCAATGCCATTTTTAGAGTGTGTGCATGACGTTGGCTTTGTTTGCTTCCCACAGCAACGCACATGCGCGTGCTGGGTTGTGATATTTTAATGACATGTCATATCTGTGCTTATACGTATCTCCAATGCTGATCGCAAGTTTCCTTTAAATTAACGGTTAAGACCTCAGTGAATTTTGGTTTTAGGCCACGCGCCAGCCGCAACACAATAGACCCTTTCCGAAATTCAGTCTGGCAACTTTGATCACTATCATCATCTGTTGAACGGCATCTGTGCCATACCAATGGCGGCCTTCTAGTGACTGATAAACGAAGACGTTGAAGATGCTCCTAAGCGGATGATGCGAGGCCTGTACATTGGGGGGGGGGGGGGGGGGGGGGTCAGTACGCTGCGACGTAGGAAGGGAACACAAGAGCTATGTAAGCGTTTATTTCTAATAACTCAGATTCAGTCATTCTGTGGGCGGCACACAATCGGCTTTAAAGCAATTCGGTGTATAGAATTTTCTCGAGGCATCTGAGTAGGTTGGAGCTTTGTTCTGAATGCAGGTTCCAGGTCACCATCGAACTGAAAGTGATCGAGAAAGGACTCACACTAAACAATTCTTCGCGTGCCGTTCAACTTGCGGAAGTGACGGTGCCGATACAAGTTCATATCCGCCATTGATATGGAAAAACCTAAACTGCTTTACGAACCACCAGATGGCACTGAATTTCGGAAAGGGTCTATTATCGTTTATGAATAACTTTCTCAAACACCTTAGAAAACCCGCACAATAAAGAAACAGGCCTATAATTACTGACAACCGATGAATCGCTCCCCTTTAATATTGGCACGACAACCGCTTTCTTCCATAACGATGGGAACAAACCAGAGCGAAATGACAAGTTGAAAATGTGTTTTAAAATCGGTGCGAACAAGTCACCACAACCTTTTATTATAAAGCTCGGAATACAATCTACTCCAGTAGATAACTTCGGTTTAAGGTTTCTGATACCTTCCTCAATTTCATCTGTATCTACTCTGAAGCCCGATAAAACATCCTGGCAGTTTACTTTCATGTCAATAGGCTGAATAGTTGGCTGACCAACTGTGTAGCATTGACTAAAATAGTCTGCAAAACGGTCTGCCACCTCTGGTGGGGACGGCAAATACTTAGTGTTTCCAGTAGAACAATCCCGCAGTGAAATTTCATGTGCATTGTTACGAGTGTGCTGCTTTGCAAACTTCCAGAAACTTTCGGGGTGGCGGTTCAGACTGCGCTCGACATCATCAAGATGTAACTGTTTATCGCGCGAGTGCAATTTTTTGACGAGAGAACGATACATACTAAATTGAGTGTACCAGAAGTTAGAGCCTGTTTTTTTTTTTGAAAATTCTATGAAAATTATCTTTTTTCTTAAGGTACATTTTGAAATCATAGGAAAACCGATCCGGGTAATTAGAAACCTGAGAATTGCGTTTTGGAACAAAAATGCTAATCGCGTCTTGCCCAACTGACGTAAACGCTTCTGTTGCGAGATTAGTGTCATCCATTGCAAGAACAGCGCTCCAGTTATAATTATGAAGGTATTTACACATTCCCAAATAATCTCCATTGCGGTAACAGTAGACGGAGGTCTGTTCAATGCTTGCAACTTTCTCGGCAGCCGTATTTGAACATTGAGAGGTGGATGATATACATCCTTTTGTACTAGAGGGATCGAAGCAGTATTGATTGATTCGATTGGAATATTTGATAACACTAAGTCAAGAACATTGCCAGCGGAGTTTTCGAAACTGTTAAGCTGATTAAGCCCACAGAAATAAATAAAAGATAACAACCCAGCTGCCTTATTTGACGTGATTAAGCTGCCACCGTTTATAACGTCCAATGACCAATCTATTTCCGGAAGGTTAAAATCCCCGTACATTTGAACTCTGTACCTATCGAAGTTTACTTGTTGTTCCAGTGTTTCAAGATGTTCGATAAAAATTGAAGGATCGCATAGTGGTGGAAAATAGTAGTTCCCAATAAGGTAATTAAAGCCATCGGCAGTTTTAATTTCTACCCATAAGCATTCAGAATACGATTCTAGGTCGAACCTTCGATGTGACTCAAGCGAAGAGTGAAGCGCAATCAATACACCACCACCTAGCTTTTGCCCCGTGCTTATGTAGTCTCTGTCGCGGCGGTAGACGTTGTAGTTAGGTGTCAAGTAATTCGAATTCGGAATGCCATCGCAGAGCCACGTTTCCGATAAACAAATAAAGTCAAAGTCGGCAGTAATAAGATTAGACATAAACTCATCAGCCTTTGTGCGCAGTCCTCGAACATTTTGATAAAAATGCTAAGCACTTCCGACATTTACATTTGATGTCGTTTCGAGGGGATAAGTACGAGCATGGTCAAGTTGATCATGAGTTATTGCTCCACAAATTATCGTTATACGGTTGTTGTTCTGAACTACTTTGCTGGTTTCAAAGCTACTTGTCATGTCGTACGAATCATGTTCGAATTTCTAGTGTCCCTTCTAAGCTATTTTGCTCAACTTCCGGTGTTCCCCAGGGGTCTATTCTGGGGCCTCTTCTGTTTCTGATATGTGTTAATGATATAGCCTCATGTGTAACAAAAGCTGAGGTCCTACTCTTTGCGGATGATATTAAGATTTTTATGCGCGTTGCTACTCCTCTTGATTGTAATGCTCTTCAGCACGAAGTGAATAACATACTGCAATGGTCTTTGGCGAATAATTTGCTCCTAAATCCTACCAGAACTAAGGTTCTTTCTTAGAGCAGACGACACACTGTTATGCATTTTACTTACTCTTTGGGAGGAACTCCAATCGAACGCGTGACTGTGATGAAAGATCTTGGTGTGTGCCTTGATAGCGCGTTGTCATTCAATGCTCATGTTTCTTTTATTGTTGGCCGTGCGATGAAAACTCTTGGTATTATATCTCGTATAACTCAAAAGTTCAGAGGCCCTGCTTGTATGATTCGTTTATTTTGTGCTTTAGTTCGTTCACGGCTTGAATTTGCCTCTGTTGTTTGGAATTCTCTAACGAGTACAGTCTTTAAGTATTGAATCAGTGCAAAAAAGAATGATACGCATTTTGTATGATAGACACTTTCAGCGTCGCTTTTATTATGATTATGAATTTCTTCTTAATAGCGTTTTACTTAAGTCTTTGTCAAATAGAAGATTCGAGCGTGATCTGATTATTTTGCCCAGGGTGGTAAATGGTTGGACTGATGCTAATCAACTTCTGAATTCTGTCGATTTTCATGTTCCTTGTCGCGTTACCAGAAATTTTACTGTCTCTTATATTCAATTCATGTCTAAACTCTCACCACTGTCCCGTATGCAAATTTCATTTAATACAATCGCATCCTCTACTTTGGACATCTTACAGATCTCCCAGTTTTTCGCCAAAACTTGGCAAGTCTAGTTGAAAGTTGAAACTCTATTACATTTTGTGTGAAGTGTGCGACCTATTTGTAGTCCTGCTAATTTGTACATTGAAGCTGTGCGTGTGCTGTGTTTCTTCTTTTTGTCTTGTGTGCGCCAACGTGAAGACCCGCGTGGTTGTTTTTGGGCACATTAAATAAACAAATTATTATTATTATTATTGAATCTGAGAAATCAGTATTCGTATATCGGTATTCTTATTTACACTTGGAGTTAGTCGCCACAGAAGGCATCAAGCGAGTCAAAGTATCCGCCTCCAGGCGGTTGAGTTTGAAAGCTGTTCGCACATCTCGCTTTCGCAGCTAGAGGACCATGATTGCGGAGTCCACCCCCTGTCACTCTCGATATAAACAACGTTTTTGCAGTGTGGTTCACACATGAAGCAGTCCAAGCTGTCTCAGGCGGCCACCCACAGTTTAGAAGCGTCGTTCAAGTGAAAGTGATCGTGCCCTGTGTATGTGACAGCGGGAAGTTAGTCGGTTTCATTGCTTCGTTTCTGTGGCAATCAGTTCATCAACACGCAATGTTTCATCGACAGCTCAGATTAGCTTTTTTTTCTGCAATAAGCTGTATCAGAATAAGTCGCTGTGAAGCGGCGTGTACGGGTCAGTTAGGTGGGTTAACATTTTTGTAATGAGCTGCTGCAGGCTGTCACTGCGAAGCGGCGTGATCGCAGGAGGGAGCATGGGATAATAATAATCTAATTGTTATTGGCCCAGGAGAGCCGTGGCACCCCATAAAGGCAACAGCCCATACCATGGAGGCCCGTGGTGCCGAGTCTAGTGATGATATAATTAGGATTCCGTGTTTTCTGATTGTTTTCTTCTTTAATTTGGGGGTATTTGCTTTTACGAGTTATTTTTTTTTTTACAGATTCGGTGTTGTTTGTGTAAATTGGTTATGATTGAAACCAATTTACGCAAAAACACAGCATCTGAAAAAAATTTAAACTCCGAGAAAAAAAAAAAAAAAACTCCGAAAACACGGAACTTTAAATATAATATACAATGATACACACGGGATGAAATGTCCCAACAGCGTGCAATTCGATCGCGTGACGAGTTTCGACGAAATGATACAGTACGACTGCTAGCCTAGCAGCGATACACGACCGCGCGCCGGTACGATGTTCGTCCACTCTTCCAGATAGAAGCGGGCACGGCGGGAATTTACCCCATAATCCCTGGGTTCTGTACCGCGCGAGCTACCCATGCCCCTAGCTGCGGTGTGCCAGCACACGGCCAGCGGCTACCCGCCCTCCCTCTCTCCAGAGTCAAGACAACAGCAACTTAACAAGAAATGCTCATGCTCTCTCCGAAAGAGCCTGTATTACAGAGTGTGTCCAGCTTTGTCTGCGAGCGTCTCTGTTTCCATGTGCTTTCCTCCTGGCCAAACGACGACGCTGTGCATGCACGCTTGCGACGCGACAGACAATCGGCGAGGGAGGCGAAGCAACATGTTGGGCGAAGGCGGCTGCGGGGAGAGGAGGAAACGCTCCCCATGGTTCGAAATGGACCCTCTCTCCAATCGAGGCTCTCTGGGCGCCCATGCCGAGTGTCGATTACGCCAAATTAGAGATGCATACACGCTTGTACGTATTTTACGGCTGTTTCTACACGTAAAACTTCATTGTTTTAAAATATGAAGTTATTTTCGGAATTAAAAAGTTTTATTTTATTACGTAGGCATCCGATGTCCAAAGGGGGCGCAGCGGTCGGGTTTCTCATTTTTCTATTTTTTTTTATTTTGCTGTTTTCAAGTTTTCGAAGCAGTCCAGGGTCTTTTCGGAAAGTGATCGCGGGAATCTGCTTTCTTCGGCGAACCCTCGTAGTTTATAAGTATTTTTGATAGCACTTTCAACGTCAACGTGGAAGCTGTAGCGCCTGGTAACAACTTTCGAACCCTGCGTGAGTATGTGCACGTTTCGTATTTTGTTGCTGGTGCTTGTTTTTCCGCGGGATGCAACACGCGGGTCCTAGGCCTACTTCTTGCGTGATTATTCGAAAGGACTGCATACACCGGTTTTGTAATAGGTTTAGCTCTAACTGACCTCGGAGAGTATTATATATATATTTTTTAAACTAAATATCGAAGGATGAGTTTGTCTGTCCACGTTCTTCTCTCCCTTTTACTTTGTCTTCGCGTTTCTTTCCCTGTCTCAGGGTTGAAACAATGACTATTACGCAGGAGTTCACCTGCACTATACTCTGTTTCATACTTAGCGTGCAACGCTGTCAAAGCTACTGGCGCGAGCGCGTGGCTTCATCGATAGTTTTGTTTGCGCGAGAACGCGTGCAAACGATCGACGAGATCAAGCCCCATGCTCGCGCCAGTAGCTTTGGCTGCGTTGCACGCTAAGTAGAAAACAGTATAAATAAAAAAAAAACACTAAAATAAAAACCATTCTAAAGCAAAGTTTTTTTTAACTACTTGGTTTGCTTACGGCAATCAAATATCGTAATGGGCCACTTTTGGTTTTTACCTAGTTTGAGTGCAGCCATTAAATGGCATGATGAGCCACTCTGGCGTTTATTTTAGCAAAATGAAGATGAGATAGAAGCTTGTCTTATTTCCTTTTTTTTTGCATCTATTATGCTATAATATGGCCCACAATTCTATTTGATTTCACAGAAAAAGGCTTACCCTATTGAAAATCGCTCTGATGGGACTTCAGGATTTTTTTAAAGGGTGTGAAGGGGACTTCACGAATTTTTTAGATATTTGAAGGGGGCACCGATATTTCCTGGTGGGTTTCGCTGGCCCCGTCAGAGGCTCTCCTGAAATGTCTGAAGTACCCTTTACAATGCCTTAAAATGTCTGAAAGTCTGTCAAGAGCTTTTCTAATGGGGTCGGGAAAACCTTCATGCATCTTGAGATGTCTGTGGGCAACGGCTCAGGTAAAGAAAACACATTTCGCAGATTTAGAACATAGCTGCGTATTGTACGCGACGGGAAAAAAATAAGTATTTTGAGAATGTCGATCGTACATGCGTACGGTCAGATTTTTATTACTGCTCTTCTATCAAACACGAGTGGGCTCGTGGACCCGTCTGTCGCTGGTCGGGTTTTCGGTCGCCAAGGAGGCCACTGCGGGCGATCGCCCCATGTGGAGAATTGACGAGGCGCAAGCCGAGTGTTGTTGGCCGAGCGGCGTTCTGAGGCTAACAAGCTTTGGTTGTTGCACGAATAATAATAAAAAAGGGCAATCCGAGAGCAGCGCGTTGCCCAAAAGCAGGGACGCGGGGGAGATTGCGAAGGCCTAGAGGAAGCGGGTCGTCCCGGGAACCGGTTCCTCCGCAGGGGACGGTCCCAAAAAAAAATAAAAAAATAAACAGAACCATTTTGCTTTTCACCAGAGTCGGGCGTTATCTCTTTTTCGTCGTCGTCAAAAACACGAACAGGCAGCTCAAATTGTCCCCCCCCCTCCTGTTTTACAACGCCTACACACACACACACTCCGCTTCTCTCCGCCCGGCAATGGGGAGAGGGTGCAGAACCACCAGGGCCGGGCAACACGCGTCTCCAGTGGTCGCCGGTCGGCGGGAGAGAGTGGTGTGAGGAAGCCGAGGAAGGCAGGAGGACGCCATAGCCATTTTCTTTCCACTCGTGGGCGGTTTGCTTCTTACCGCCGTGGATATCTGGAACGGACCGGTTTCCTCCTGAAAGGTGAGCATGGCTTTTAGGGTTCGCCCCTTGGTCTGCTTTGATCCGTGCAGTTGCTTCCTTGGTTCCGCAGGTGAACCCCAGTTCGGCGTTGGCCGCATTCAGCACCGCTCGAGCGCCATCGTGTTCAGCGCATTCGAGGATATGGTGGCCGGTGTCGGCCTACTCGCCGCAAGCCTGGCAGGCGGGATCAGCGTTTCACCCCATGCGCACCGGGATCATAGCACTGTGGCTCCTGAGACGGTGGATGACGGCCGCTGTCCCGCCTTGTTCCTTGCGCCTCTTCGTCCGTCCGGCTTCATAAGCATCCAGCAAGCGAAAAATACGCCGAAGACGCCGCCCCGACGGCATCATGGACGAAACCGTAACTGTGCTCAGGATTTCTCAGCGGTGACGGGTGCTGCTTGCGAGTTCGTGGTTTTCGCTACACGTGCTTACTGAGACTGTGTATCTGTCCGTGAGGTGCACCTGCTAGGTTTTATTAGCTGAACTACCGTGCATCAGGAATTTACCCAGCGGCATTGTGAGTACTTTGAAAGATATTTTTTTGTTGTGATAAAGAAGACAGTTGTTCCTATTTGATATGATCTCGTTCGTCTACAGCTGCTTGCGCCCGGGTTGGAACAAGCGTTGGTTTTTATCATCTTTTTGAGTTTTAATATGCATGTAAAACTCAATGTCCGTAATAAATTTACAATAACGTTTTGAACTGCATTTTTGTCTATGGTTCACAGTCATTTGGGCGTCTAAAGGGTTGATGTGCTAAGGGGTTTGGGCTGACGGGTTGAAGGGCTGTGGGGCTGGAGGGTTTTTCTGCGGGGTATACCTGAAGGGTTTTCCTGTAGGGTATTTTTGAAGGTCTTTGAGGTCCCATAATCCTTCAAGGCTGATTCGCCCTTTAGAATTATTTTCAACAGGGTAGTAGAACGTTTGTCCCTAGGAAAAAATTTCATCTTATTTTCTTTTGACCTAGGTGAGTTAATATTTTAAAACTCTTAAAGGGATGCTGAACCGAAATCTGGATTCCACGAACCAGGGTGGCAAAAGTGTGCAACGGGATGTTAGAAACACCAAAACATCACTCATACAGCAATATATAGAACGGATGACCGTGTTTTTAAAAAAAGGGAGGCGCATTTGACAGATATGTTCACGTCTTGTTTCTCCGAGAAGAGCCATGAAGAAGAGAAAACGGCCTCGCGCCTGCCGTCTTGAGGGGGCGAGACGAAGAGAGGAGGAAACGAGATATCTTGATGTCACGCGCCTCGTCGGCCTCGTTCAATCTCTACCTCTTTTTCCCCAAAACTATGGCCGTTGATTCGATATATCGCCTTACGAGTGGTGTTGTAGGAATTGTAGCGTCCCGCCTGCAGCTCCTGCATTGCTTTCTGAAATCCAATCCAATGAGAAATGTGCCATTTATAAGTGTCTTTGTAGTACATCATTGCATGATACATGGAGATTCCAAGTTATGTGGCCCCTTTGAAGAACCATGCTTTTATCGAGGTCTCACTGTAAATTGTAAAAATCAATCTTGCTTCAACATTGTAATTTACACTGAAAATGAAGCTCCGTGGTGCATTTGTTTGGTGCAAGCAACCTTGGCATACACCTTTTGTTCAACTTGTCTCTTGGTTTGCGCCAGCAACCTCGACATACAACTTTTGTTCAATTTGTCTCGTCCTTGCTTTTGTTTCGGTGCCTATTTTATTCGCAACTCCAGCACCCTTTAGATGGCGGGGCAATCGTTCTAAGATGGCCAAAAAGACAGGAATGAATTTTTTCAGGATTTTCTTTGCGCCTGCTCTGTGGTCAGCGAGCCAAAATAGTTATTTGGCTACAAATATGACGCGGCCAGAGAAGGGGCCTACAACGGATGGAGATGTTGACACACATCAAGAAAATTGGAATATTGATTTTTAAAAGTTGCCAAGCCAAACTCAACAGTTTCTATATTAAGACTCAATTTTTCCGTTACATATGGCGTGTTCGTATGTTGGTACATGATGGACCAACATGCCGACAGTCTCTGCTACCGTCTCTGCTGTCGTCCCCGCTCCTCTGGTTCTTGTAGTGAGTTCGTTTCACACGCACTGGCACCGTTCGAGTTCTCTTCCAAAATGCATCACACTCGCGGTGTATCGCACGGTGAACTGGCCTCAAACAAACTTGCCGAATGCACCTAGTACAGAAGACTGATGCTGTCGCCGTCTATGTTGTAGAGAGAGTACCGACCTCAAACCGAAACTAGCGTCTTTCTGTTCGACGTGATGAATGGGAATGCGAGAGTGCATTCGCTGAAACCAACGTTTATATATTAACGTTGGTCGCTGCAACCTGTAGTTTACATATGCGATAACGTCAAGCAACTCTGCTGTCGTAGAAATATTTACAGACGGCGTAAAGTTCCGCAATCAGCGAGCAACTACAAAGCAGCCGGTTGCGATTTTTGAATTCTTATAACCGTTTATACTGGGGAAAACTGATGATGGTGTCTGCACAGAAGCTTGATTTGTTTTAGCATGCTATTATGCGTGAACCACTGAAAGGGTACGGCTTAAAACTAGTCTGTTGGAATATCCAGCAAAACATTTGGTGGGACATTCAATCTCGATCGTCGGTACAGGTGGATCGTCGGTACAGGTGGACGCCTTGGCGAGGGCGTCGAGAACGATAGCTTTCCCAAACATAATACGACGGGGCAAGATAGCCAACGTAAGTAAATGTTATACATGATGATGTTGCCCAAGCCTCGGCTAAAGTTCCTATATGTATAGCTTTCTCGGATGCTTATTAGGCAGACCAGTTTCTGCTGAGATAGCTTTGTCGACAAATGTTCCATTTTTCACCCGCTTTCGGATGATGGTGATAAAGATATCGGGGGCCGCTAACGCGTTTGTTTGTTCTGAGCATTTCTTTACACACCGGTATATTTCAGCGTTTGTACGGCAACAGAGCGACTAAAAACTTGTAAATAAAGCATGGGTTGTCAATTGCTTCCTTTATGAAACAGCAGATGCTCACAACTCAAGCTCACGTTTGATTTCGTTGCCTCTGGGACACGATTTCTATCAGAAAATCTACTTTTTTTTTCTTTTCGGTTCCGCTGCATCGTAGCAGACGAACCCTCGTCATCTGCTCGCACTTCTTGCCAGAGCGATGCATGACAGAATTGCATTTCGGCGCACGCTCGACTTTCTCGGTGCAGCGAGTGCATGCACGTGTGGGGTGCCGCCGCTGAAACAAACTCGGAGAGTGCAACCACTCGTGGAGTGCCGGCCGAAAAGAACTCGCTCCACGCGGTGAGTGGGCACGCGTGGGCACGAGTGCCGTGAAACGAACTCGCTATTAGTTTGCATGTGAGACGAGCGGCAAGCTGGAGTTGCGAATAAACCATTTATATTACCCAAGCGCCCCGGCCCGCACTGGAGGAATCATGGGAATGGTGTTCCCTAGTGATCAGTAATTTTGACCAATTCGATGCTTGCCTAATTTTTTTAGTGTAATCCACTCATCGTGGGTAAGCGTCATGTAGAGTGCAAAGATCTGTCATATCAGTCTTAAACTTCTTGTCGGTATTTATTGCACTATGCGTGGAACCTGTCCTTCAACCTGGCCGAGGTACAGAAATCTCTTATAATATAACCAGTTTCGTGATCGTTGTTTTAGCAGGATAGCTTTAAATGCCAAGAAAATACAACCAAAACCAGAATTTATCTCAGAGTCAGCGGGGTTATTTATAGCATTTTTAGCATTTCTAAGTTAATGTGAGCCTCTTGGAAGCTGTATGAGAATGATAACATTATAAGAGATTCTTGCAGCTCAGCCAGGTCGAGGGGGTTGATGGCAAGCACAGTGAGAAAAACGCTGGCATTGCCGAGAAAGTTTAGGTGACAGGTTAGGTCTCTGCAATCTACATGACTCTTATTCAGGATGACTTCAAATTACACTCAAAAGCAGGTGAGCATCGAATTGGTCGAAATTATCTTTCACTAGGTAAACTGAAGAAACACTTCGCTTGAAGTGATGCACTATGAGGAGAGAAATCATGTTCGACCACCACTGGTATTGGCAAAGTCACAATTAACAGCAGGTGTTTTGTATGGTTAGCTGCTTTGTTGTGGGTTTAAATACAAGCAAATAATGAAGATAACGTGTTCAGATAGATATTTACTTGCATCGAGAAGTACTTATCTGCTCTGCAGAAAGAAAAGGTTAAAACACCATAAGTTTAGGACATTAGAATTTGTAATGCCCTGATCTTTGAAGGAAGCTTTCCAGAATTTGGGTGTTTTGCTATTCTGGATTCCAGTGCCATTATCATACCTGATGTGTGAGCTAGCAAACATTGACCCCTTTCAAACTGTGGCTTCTGCATACAGGATGGCCAACCCCTTCGCTGTAGTGAAGTTCCCTGAAGAGAAGGACAGTCTCGCAGCTGTGCCAGTCGGATGGCTGTCAGAGGACGAATTTTTTTGCACTTAACCTATGCACATAAAAGGGTGCCAACTCATACCCAGGTAGCACACCTTCTTGGGCCAGCGTGGGCCAATATTGGCGCTTGATTGTACTAAGCGGGCCCAGCATCGCCCAAGGAATACGATCGTCCACCAGCCTGGCACTTCATTGTATTTCCTGGCCCAAGGTTTCCATGCTACAGCCAGGGAAGGGCTTCCTTGGCTGGAGCTCGCATTTTCCCGGCCAGGGCCGGCCGATATAGACAGACCACTGCCAGGAAGTGCGTTTCCTTGGCTGGAGCTCGCATTTTCCCGGCCAGGGCCGGCCGATATAGACAGACCACTGCCGGGAAGTGCGTTTCCTTGGCTGGAGCTCGCATTTTCCCGGCCAGGGCCGGCTGAGATAGACAGGCCACTGCCAGGATGTGTGCTTCCCTGGGGATTCACTGAGATTCCCTGGCCCAACCAATACAAGAAACAGCCAGCGTTCGGCCATGTTGCCAGACCGCATATTTGTTCCTTCAAAAGAAAAGTAGAAAAACACATACTGCAACATTATCATAACCAAGACTGGCTCGCCCGTGAAGAGCCACCCTGGTACGAGTTCTTTTTACCCATATAGCAACAGCCAATGTCGAGCGAACATTCCCTGGCTGTTCTGAATGTTGAAGGAACGTTAAAACACCATTCAGAACGTTCTATAGTAGGTTACAAGTCAAGAAGGTAGCGGCAAATGCCCCTCAAAGGGAATCGTATATCCCTCCGCCACCTCCGCATCCAATAGCGTCCCATCGTTTCCGTGACGTTGCGGCCAACGCGCGAGGAGAGTCTTGCTTTTCTGTGCATATTTGCTTTATCTTTCAACTTTGACTTTGCATTGTGGAAGCCACGAGAGGGAGATTAGAGTCTTTCCCCTCCGATGCAAACAAAGACGATTTTCGGGGATTAGCTTCCCCCTCCGATTGATACAAAGGTTGCTTTCAGGGGCTCGGTTCCTTCTCCGATGAATACAAAGGTCGCTTTCTTAAAGTGGGTGTCGGAGACAAGTTGGCACCACTCTGTGGCCATTATCTATCCATTGAAGCGGAACAAGGAGCGTTTCCAGCGAACTCTTCTTTCGATTGCGGAGGGATTTGAAACCGGCGCACCACGCTTGTGGGAGGAGCTTCTCCTACCTTCTTAACTCGTAACCGACTATAGGCACGTTTTTATGCGAACATTTCCTACAAGGTAAGCTTCTCAACATTCTAGGAACATTCGTTGGCGAACATTCGTATGCACAATGTTCTCGGAACATTCGCCTTCGAACATTCATATGAGTGACATTCTTGGAACGTCGCTTGCGAACATTCCTAGATTTTTCGGAAGTGAAGCCAACTTTACGGAGCTCTCACGCAATCTGTGGTTCGAAACACCATCCATTATATTGTCACGAATGACAGGTGATGAGGCGAAGAATAACTAAAGAAACTGAACGTTTAATGGGGCGAACTTGTGCCCAAAAATAAAAAGGAAACAGAAGATAACAGCAGAGCGTCGCGGGCGTCGAAGTCGGCGAAAGAGCAGAGTCGAACGCTGGGGCGAATCTGACTCGACAAGGTCGCGGGCGGCCTCTTATCTAGAGTGAGTCACTATCTCGAAGATTCGGCGGAGAAGGTTTGAGCGTAGCGCGCTCGGGGCGAGAATGAACAAGCACTTTCTAAAACAACAAAAAGCAGGAATAAATGATAGAAGTTACGTCCGGAACAAGAATAAACGAGAACTTTCTCAGAGGTCCGTGACCGGGCGTTGCTTTCTCGGCCCTGTGCGCGGCAATATGCCACTTTGTGCCAAACATTTGCAAATTAAGTGGAGTTTCTGGAAACTTAGCATAAGATATCAGTTTTATCTTATACGAGTCTACCGAGGAATGTGATATAAGGTGCAGAAGAAAAGCAATGGTTTTCAAAACTTGATAACGAACTTGCCACTCACTGGGTATGTAGAGGTGCAGTTTCGAATAAACCCGACTTTTAGCATGTGGGTGGGATTATTACTTTAAAACAAAAAGGTGTATCCTGCAGTTGAGTGTGGGATGCCATGTGTATCTGTTCTTAAGCTCGGAGTGAGTAATCGGTTATGTATGCGGTACATGTTGAATGACAGCAGTTGACAAGTGACAGGCAGGAGTACAGTTAGTACATGCTCAGGCTGGTGCGCTGGGAAAGCGGGAATCTTGTGCCTGCGCCTTCGAGGCATATCTTTGATTAAAAACAATTGATCGCCCTGTGAGGATCTTTACCATATCCATATATGTAGTACGGGTCATTGGTGCTTCGAAGCAAACCGCAATTGTAGAATCTTTGCAAATAACCCTCAGAAAATGTTCCCTGAATGTACGGATGTACCCACGCCACATCCCGAGGAGATTGAAAGGATGTCCCTGCATAATTTCGCAACATTTAAAGAAAGTTGCAGATGTTCTTTGGATGTTTTGAGAACGTTGTTAGAACCTTGTTAGGATATTTGAATATTGATTGAATGTCCTGGTAATGTTCTTTGTCGTTCTCAGAACGTTCTAAGACTATCTCCTTGAAAACACTCCCCGAATGCAGCGATAAGTACCTGCACCAGATTCTGACAACATTGATAGAATGTTCTTACGCAAATTTGCAACATTTGTTCAATTTGTTCTTTTGAACATGTTCGGAATGTTCTCAGAACATTCTCGTGCTACGTGAGGCTTGGCTGACCCGGAAGCAGCCACCTGGCCTGGGCTGTTTTTACCCCGTATAGCCAGGATTGGCTGACCCGGAAACAGCCACCCTGGCCCAGGCTGTATTTACAGGATGGAGCCCAGATTGGCTAGACGGGGAATTGTAGCTTACTGCAAATCTTGGCATGCCAGGTTGGCTCTAGCTGAAGCCTTGGTGCAAAACGAGCATGGCCCAAGGAACGTTTCCTTGGCTGCCCAACCTGGCGCGAGCTGAAGCCAGGGTATTGTGCTACTTGGGATAAGCCTAGTTGAGGCGCAGGCTCCACCGGGTGTTGTCGGCGAGGGCTGGGAGGTCTTCCCAGTCATTGTAATTAAGACCTACTGTAAGTAATTTGTTTACAGACCCATTGCCTTTTCCTCTTTTTTTGTGTGTGATTGCGGGTCCTTATTTTTCCAGAAGAGATTCTAAACGTCAAGCACATAATACTGTCTATGGGACCTAGACTACTTTTTAGTAAGTTTTAAAGTGATTTTAAACATTTGTTAAGCATTTCTATGGTGTAAAGTTATGAAAGTTCTTGGTCAAGCTCGGGTACCCAATACCGCGGAAACCAAAAGTGAAAACATATACGTGTCCTCCTATTATCTTTTTTCTCCAGATTCGGGTTTTTATGTTTAAAGGTCATCAGTTTGCCTGATTCCTGTTATTTGTATCGCATACTCAGTTTGTATTTTTTTATGACTTGCACTGGTGTGCAGGCAGAGATGTATGAAAGGATTTTGCTTGGTAGCTAATTTGAGAAAATATGGCGTTATCTGCAGCTACTAGGTTTGAAAGCTGCAACTATATTTTATTCTCTGCTAGAAAGATGCAGTGGTTGCAGACAAAACTATATTGGCTCCTCACTAACTGTTTCAAGCTACGGCATATTGCAAGAATGGTCCAGAAGCCAGTACTCGTTATGATGTAACAAACTACAACGAGTGCAGTGGAGACAAAGGCAGCTAGCTTTATTTCTACACACTAATCCTTCGAATTAAAGCTCCGCGTTTTGACGTCCTCTCGCCTCCTCCTCTCCCTCACTTTCTTAGCACATACACAAACCCATTTTCCCCGCTAGCAAAAAAAAAAAAATTGTCACGTAATGTATACACCAATTCCGCTTCTCGGCTAAATTTAGCAGGAATTTAACATTGTAGAGCACTGATTGCATATCGGTGCAGCCAGGAGGTGTAGTTGCTCCCAATAGACAAATTTGGATAACAAATTCTGTCATGCATATCTGAAACTTGAACAATGAACTATGAAGAGTGCACATACCATGCATAAAAATATCTGATAAAGAGCACCGTGAGTGTATTGCTAAACCTTTGTGATGCTGGATAATTTCACACACGCGTGACAGAATTCGCTATTTAAATCTGTTATGTAAAGTCACCGTAGTTTGTTTATCAACTCAGTTATTTTTTTCCGCTGAAATGTGTCTTGCAGAACTATATTCAGCTGAAATTCTTCTATTTCAGTCTCCACACTTCAAACGCAAATTTTCTTTACAGGGCTGCCAAGAAAGTTGGCCAGTACGTTTGGACCTCCACTGTAGAGACCTCTGATTTTTCGGGTGATTACTGAGTTCCAAGGCTTTATGAAAATATCTTGGGGCAAAATAATGGGATGTTCTGATACATTGTTTCTTTTTCCTAGCAAATGAGGCCTTGCCGGAAGTGGAAGCAGTCGTATCGCATCCCCCCCTGAGAATGCCTTCTCCACGTAAGCATTCAGTTATAGTAATCATTATCTCTATTTAAATGATAGACTGTCTACTGTATTATTCACACTTATTCATTGAACAACATGCATTGGGCATTTATGTGGCTTGTGGCAAGTAATAAGCTTCTGAATTGCACTCTGCCATTGAGAAGTTCATTGGAGGTGCTGGGTATTTGAGAGGTGAAAACTGTTAGTTATTTTCAGCCACAATTACCTATGAAATGTAGTTCTCTTAGGATATCTTTATGATAGATATTGCCGCGCGCGCAGCTGGTCAAGTAGGCAGCGCGCGCGTGGCCTAACGGCTATCGTATCTGCCTCCCACGCGAAAAAGCCAGGGTTCGATTCCTGGTTGCGACGTGTCTTTTGTTTATCCCTGCATTTAGTGTTCAGGCAAATTCAAGAATCTTGGTGCTTGTTCGAGGTGCGAATGTTCTACGCGTCGAACTTTCTGCGCCGATTATTCCAGAAGCTCACGCGTGTACATAAGGGGCTTCGCGGAGCGAGCCAGAGTCAGTTTCGCCCCAGCGTTCGACTCTGCCCTCACGCCGACCTCGACACCCGCGACGCTCTGTTTTCTTTTGTTGTTATCGTTTTTCCTTTTTATTTTTGGGCACAAGTTCGCCCCATTAAACGTTTAGTTTCTTCAGTTATTATCGCCTCATCAATTGTCGTTCGTGACATTTTGGTGGAGGTGCTGGGTACAATTGCGTTCTATGCCTGTGGACCGTACCCCTCCGAAAACACGCCGGCCAAGTGACGTTCTCAGCCCCGGAAGGCTACCGTTCGCAGAAGACCAGACCAAGGCCCGGTCAAGTCGCCGTAACCAAGGCCTACCGCCGGAACCCGGACCCCTGCCGCAGAAATCAAAGAAGAAGACCGCAACGATGACCGCTCCGCCCGTCGTTGTTCTGCCCGTGGCCCCCCGATTGCCGACGCCTTTCCATGAAGAAATCTATGAAGACGTCGAGGACTGGCTTCTTCACTATGAGCGCGTGGCCCGCCACAACGGATGGAACGTCGAGCAACGCCTCCAGAACCTCTACTTCTCGCTGGAAGGCACCGCGAGGCACTGGTTTGAAAACCACGAGGCTTCGTTCACTTCGTGGGATATCTGCGCCACCGAGTTGAAGCGAACCTTCTCGAACCAACACCGGTGACAGAATGCGGAGGACCTGCTTCAGACGCGGACACAAGCCCCCGACGAAAGCGTGACAAGCTACGTTGAATACGTGCTAGACTGTGTACACGCGCCGACCCGCAAGCCGCCGAGGAGAAGTTGCGCTTCCTCATGAGGGGCGTCAAAAGCGAAATCTTCGGTGGCTTTGTCCGCAGCCCCCCGACGACGGTAGACGGCTTCGTAGCCGAGGCGACCAACATCGAGCGAGCGCTGTCGGCCAGAGCTGTGCACTATCAACGACTCGCCGGTATGTCGACGGTTCCGGGTGTCTCGCCACCTCGCTTCAATGTCGACGGTGTCGGCATCGAACACCTTCTGCAGATCATCCGCGACGTCGTCCGGGATGAGCTCAGGAAGCTACTGCCGGCTTCTAACCGCACGGCTTCGCTCACGATTGCCGAGGTGGTTCGAGAGGCAGTACAGCGAGATTTCCAGCAGGACACTGCCATCATCGTTCCAGCTGCCAAAGAACCGGCGCTGAGCTACGCCGCAATGGCCCGACGACACATGCCCGTTGCGCCGCAGCCGCGACGTGAGCCTTCAGCACCGAGGCAACCACCGCACGTCCACCCAGAACAACCTGCGCCAAGGAAGAGGGACGTCTGGAGGACCGCCGACCGACGCCCGTTGTGCTATCACTGCGGTGAAGCCGGCCACATTTCCCGTCGATGCCCCTACAGACAACTGGGGCTGCGCGGGTTCCACCCGAACGACCCGCGCCCAATGTACGACGAACGCCCTCGCGACATCGAGGAGTACCTCCGACGCTCGCCCTCCCCAGTGTCATCTCTCCGCCGTGAAGCCCGCTCCCCATCGCCACGACGTTCAGCGTCCCCAGCGCCCGACCCCGCGGAGAGAGTCTGTCTCCCCTGCGTCGCCGGGATAACTAAGTGCGGCAACGCCTGGAGGTGACGTTGCCGAAAACGACGGAAGCAAACAGCCTCCAAGAACGCCGGAGCGCTCCCACTCTCCTGACACCCCGCATCGCACCGACGCCCCTGCAACGGTGTCCAACAACATAAACGTTGTTATCGACGGCCTCGACGCATCGGCACTCGTGGACACCGGAGCAGACTACTCAGTCTTGAGTGGGAGGCTCACTCGCCGCCTTCGGAAAGTTACGACGTCGTGGGACGGACCGCAGATACGAACCGCCGGCGGACATCTCATCACACCTGTTGGCAGGTGCACCGCTCGCGTTGAGATCCACGGTGAAACCTGCCCTGTGAAGTTCGTCGTTCTGCAAGACTGTTCGAGGGACGTCATTCTCGGAATGGACTTCTTGTGTGAATACGGCGCCGTCATCGACCTTGGTGAGAACAGATTGACGCTGCGCAAGCCTGTTCTGCTTTCAGAGAAACCCCAAACAGCGTCAGCCGCCGTCCGAGTCGCTGCCGACCACGTGAACCTGCCGCCGCGATCAAGTGTTGTCGTACCCGTCGTGACCGATGCAGCTACCTGCGGCGAAGTTGTTCTGGAAGGTAACCTCCAGTTGCTTCAAGGAAGAGGGATAGGCGTCGCACGAGGAGTAGCTGAACTTCAGGATGGCCGCACTGTGGTCCTCGTGACAAACTTCCGGAATGAAACGCAACACCTCACAAAAGGTGCAGCCGTTGGCAACGTCGAGGAACTCCGTAACTCCGCCGAAATCGCCGCCATTACTGACGAATCCTCGCCACCTCAGCAAGACAGTACGTCGCCAGCGCAGCTCGACATCGACCCTAAGCTTCCGGACCCGAGACGACGGCAGCTGATTAACCTCCTCGCCGAATACCGTGACTGCTTTGCGACGTCGTCGAAGGTGCGCCAAACAGCCGTTGCGAAGCACCGCATCGTTACCGAGGACGACGCGCGCCCTGTGCATCGATCACCGTACAGAATCTCCGTTAAAGAAAGGGAGGTGATCCAGGAGCAAGTTCAAGAGATGCTGAACGACGACATAATCCAGCCATTAAGCAGTCCGTGGGCGTCTCCAGTCGCACTGGTTAAGAAGAAGGATGGAACGTTTAGGTTCTGCGTGGACTACCGAAAGCTGAACGCGGTGACGAAGAAAGACGTCTATCCACTCCCCCGTATCGACGACACTTTAGACCGGCTGCGCCACTCCCGATACTTTTCATCGATTGACCTGAAAAGCGGCTACTGGCAGATCGAGGTCGACGAACGAGACCGAGAGAAGACAGCTTTGGTCACGCCGGATGGACTGTACGAGTTCAAGGTGATGCCCTTCGGACTGTGCACGGCGCCAGCAACTTTCCAGCGTGTAATGGACACCGTACTGGCAGGACTGAAGTGGCAGAGCTGTCTCATCTACCTTGACGACGTCGTAGTGTTTTCCGGCGACTTCGACGAGCACTTGCGACGACTCCGAGCTGTTCTCCAAGCCATACGGACCGCCGGACTCACCCTGAAGCCGTCAAAGTGTCAGTTCGTCTATGACGAACTGAAGTTCCTAGGTCACGTGGTTAGTAACGAAGGCGTTCGCCCCGACCCAGAGAAGACTCGCGCCGTAGCAGCATTTCCAGCGCCGAGAGACAAGAAGGCCGTGCGAAGGTTCCTTGGACTATGCGCCTGCTATCGGCGCTTCGTTCGGGATTTCGCAAGGATTTCCGCACCGCTAATAAACCTCACAAAGGACGCCGAGAAGTTCTAATGGGCCTAAGAGCAGCAGCAGGCATTCGACGAACTGAAGCGATGACTTCAGACTCCTCCTGTTCTTGGACATTTCGATCAGGATGCGGAAAGCAAAATTCACACAGACGCAAGTAACACTGGACTTGGCGCGGTACTGGTTCAACTGCAAGAGGGAACCGAGCGAGTTATCGCCTACGCGAGTCAGACACTGTCCAAGGCGGAGAAAAATTACTCCACGACCGAGAAAGAATGCTCTGCGGTCGTCTGGGCAATCACAAAGTTTCGTCCGTACTTTTACGGGAGCCCGTTCCGTGTAGTCACCGACCATCACTCGATCTGCTGGCTTGCGAACCTCAAGGACCCGTCAGGACGCCTCGTTCGATGGAGTCTCCGATTGCAGGAGTTCAACATGACTGTGGTCTACAAGTCAGGCCGCAAGCACAGCGACGCCGACTGCCTGTCCAGACCCCCGTCGAAACGCCTTCCGGCAGCAGCGACGACGATGACGACGAGTGCTTCCTAGGCGCAGTGAATACCGACGACATGGCACGACGTCAACGAGACGATCCTGAGTTGCTCGCGCTAATCGAGCACCTCAAAGGACGAGGGAGGACTGTCCCCCGTGTCTTCTCGAGAGCCCTGCCAACCTTCGTCCTCCGACAAGGTGTGCTCTACAAAGAGAACTTCGGGGACAACAACACACCGTGGTTGCTCGTACTCCCGACCGACCTTCGGGAGGAGATCTTTCAAGCATGTCACGACGACCCGACGTCCGGATACCTCGGTTACAGCCGAACACTGGCCCGTATTCGTGAAAAGTATTACTGGCCAAAGCTCCCCATGGCCGTCCACCTCTACACCCGATCGTGCCACGAGTGCCAGCGACGTAAGAAACCGCCGACGAAGCCGGCAGGTGTCCTCCAGCCGATTGCTCCCCCGACCGCACCGTTCCAGCAGATCGGAATGGATCTACTTGGCCCTTTTCCGCCGTCAACGTCGGAAAACCGCTGGATAATCGTCGCCACTGATCATCTCACGCGGTACGCCGAAACGAAAGCCCTTCCTTCAGGGACTGCTGTGGAAATCACCAAGTTTTTCATCGAGTCAATCGTCCTCCGGCACGGCGCTCCCGAAGTTCTGATTACAGATCGCGGATCATCGTTCATGGCACAGATGACCCAAGAAATCCTCCGGCTCAGTCACACCAGCCATCGTCGTACCACTGCGTACCACCCGCTGACCAACGGGCTGACGGAGCGACTCAACATGACAATCGCCGACATGATCTCTATGTACGCCGACGTAGAGCACAAGACGTGGGACGAGGTGTTGCCCTACGTCACGTTCGCCTACAATACGGCGGTTCAAGAGACCACTGGATTCACACCTTTCCAGCTGGTACACGGTCGGAAGGTAACGACCATGCTGGACGCCATGCTGCCCCATGAGCCATCTGACAATGAGAGCGACGACGCCCAGGCGGTTGCTCAACGGGCCGAGGAAGTCCGCCAACTCGCCCAACTCATGATTCAAGACCAGCAACGCGTCGACGCGGGCCGCTACAACCTTCGTCGCAGGGACGTCCGCTTCCAGCCCGGAGACAGGGTGTGGGTGTGGACGCCCATCCGTCGCCGCGGCCTTAGTGAGAAACTGCTGAAACGGTACTTTGGACCATACAAGGTACTTCGTCGCCTCGGCGAGCTGAACTACGAGGTGATGCCTGACGGAACACGAACATCGTCACGCCGCCCACCACGACCTGAGTTCCTCCACGCCGTTCGCCTGAAGCCGTACTACGCTCGATGGGACTGTGGACCTTATGTGCTCCAAAAAACTCTTTAGTTTATCGTTCTTTTTTATTTTGTTTTCTTTTGTGTTGCATCGGGACGATGCACTTTTTTAAATGGGGGAGAAATGCCGCAGGCGCAGCTGGTCAAGTAGGCAGCGCGCGCGTGGCCTAACAATATTGTAACTGCGAGCGCCTGCTTATTTTGCTGGGGGACTTTAATTGCGTATGTTCCTCGCGTGACAAAACAAGTACTACGCCATATAGTGATGCGAGTACTGTAAGTCTTAGTAGAGTAATTTGTGAGAACGGCCTAGACAACGTCGGGGAATGTTTGAGGAAAGAAAGGGATGTATTGTTTACCCACTTCCAAGGGGCAAGCCACGCCCGTTTGGATCGAGCGTATGTTTGGTTGGAGCTGTTGCCTTTTTGTTTTGAATACCGCGTGCGACCTGTTTCATTTAGCGACCATTGTTTGGTTTCCTGTTGTCTGCGGAGTGAAAAAGAAAATAGAAAATGTTTTAGCTGGGAGCTATGGAAGCTTAATTCCAAATTTTTAGTGGATGACGTTTTTAAAGCCAGTGTTCAGGCTTCTTTACAGGAAGTAGAAAACTGGAAAACTTCAGAGTACGGGGCGAAGTGGGATCTGTTTAAGCAGGGAATTAAAATTTTAGCCTTGGAAATGGCGAGTGCGATTAAAAACGAAGAAAGTCGTAATGAAACGTTACTGCGCAACTCCTTGCAGATACTGATTAAAGAAGAGGGCAAAACGCCGGGGTATTTCAAAGATGACATTTGTTCGTTGAAGGCCAAACTTGAGCTTATCGATAAAGAACGATATCGCGGTGCGCTAGTCAGAGCGAAGGCAGGAAAGATGATAGCCGGGGAGACACCCACGAAACGAGCACTCGGCCTTGAAAAGCGTAACGCGCGCCGGAATGAGATCGCCGAAATAGACTGTGGAGGGACGGTCTCTAGCGATCAGTCTGATATAGAGCGTGCCGTTGACGAGTATTACAGCGCGCTTTTCGCGTACATCCCAGTTTCAGTTGAGCAATTTAAAATTGAATTTCTGCCTTTTATGCCTCGTCTCGACGACGAAACGAAGGAGTGGTTGGAAGCCCCCATTTCAGTGGAGGATGTTAAAATATCAATTGAGACTTTAATCCCGGGCAAGTCCCCGGGTCCCGACGGGCTTCGTGCAGCCTTCTATAAGGCGTTCAAGAATGAGATTGCCCCTGTTCTGTGCAGTGTGTTTAACGAAACTTACGAACTTAACGTTCTTCCGGCATCTTTTTTGACGTCACACACTGTACTTATTCCTAAGACAGAGGACGCCGCTAAATTACGTCAGGTTACATCGTACCGTCCCATTAGCCTTACAAACGTCGATTATAAAATATTTATGAAAATATTGGCTAGAAGGCTGCAATTTGTCATAACAGAACTGGTAGGACCCCACAAAACGTGTTGAATAAAGGGGAGAACCATTGTCACAAACATTCAAAAAGCCCGTAGCGTGCTGGAGTGCTGCGACGTAATGAATAGGGGAGTAGAAATGCTTCAGATCGATCTAGAAAAAGCTTTTGATCGGGTTCCCCATGATGTTCTTTTAGCTGTTTTAGATCACGTGATGGTAGGCTCCGTTATACGCAAAGGAGTGCGGATGGCTTATAGCGGGTGTACGACTAGTCTCATAGTTAATAAGTCGGTAGGAAGCCGTATAAAAGTGCAACGTTCTGTCCGCCAAGGATGCCCCCTTTCCCCCCTTCTTTTTTGTATTTACATTGAGTCATTTTGTCTTAGCATTATCAGAAACAATGCCATCTGTGGGTTTAAACTTAAGTCATCCGAGGTGGGCATATTAGCTTACGCGGACGACATTGCTACCTTTAGTGTAAACCAAGAAAGCATAGTTGAAGTAGTGAGCATTGTCAAACGTTTTTGTTTTGTTTCTGGTAGCGCCGTGAATTGGAGTAAATGCTTGGGTTTTTGGCATGGCAATTGGCCTTCCACCCCTAACGTTTTTGAAAATGTAAAGTGGTTAACAACTCCTGTTAAGTATGTGGGTGTTCCACTCGAGAACTACCGGGATAGCGCGCCTTACTGGCGTGGACAGGTCGCAGAGCTCCGGGAGAAGGCAGAGAAGTTCAGAGGTTGGGATATTTCAATTTTCGCCCGTGCCACAGTTTGCAATTTGTTTTTTGTTAGCAAACTGTGGTACGTGCTACAAGTTTTACACTGTTCAAGAGTTAACGTTCAGAAGTTGCACTGCGTTTTTGCCGTTTTTATTTGGGGCTCGACATGGGAACGTACAAGCAGACTTGTACCGTACGAATTACATGTAATCAAATTACTTGTAATCGATTACTTTTTGGAGTAATTTTGTAATCAGTTTATTACTTTTATTAGGAAGTAATCACAAGAGTAATCTGATTACTTTTTGAAGTAATAAAATTACTTGTAACCGTTACTATTTTTCCACGGGACCCACCCCCCCCCCTCTCCGGCACACGCCTTTTTTTTTTTTTTTGAAATGACAAAAATAAAATTTGCTTTTTTTTTAGAACGGAAAAAAAGAAAGATTTTTGCGGAGCTGTAGGAAACGAGGTCGGTCCCTTTCTATGTACAGTTTCTGTGAAATGTCCGTTTTTCTTTTTTTTTTTCGAGCTGGGACTGGGAGTGGGAAGCCCCAGGGAAGCCACAGTGCATGACAAAGGCCATTCAGGGCGAAGTCTGAGGGAGCAGGATGTAGCTTTGTAAGTCCTTCGTTCAAACTAGACCCCTCACGCACACACACAGAAATAAAAAAAAATAAAAAAAATCCTGCTTAGGGTACCTACTCGCAGCCCGTAGGAGAACCAGAACCGAAGAATGCCCAAAGCGGATGCAAAATATAACAAAGCCAGTTGAAATATTTCCCCATTTCCCCTACGTGGTCTTTGTGACAAGCAATGTTTCGAGTTGAGAAGTGGTCGGGGCGATCTCTTCCGCTAATGGATACTACACATGGTCCGTTTCAAATCCTGGAGCTGCTGCTCTTTTGTATAACATGCGAGCTCATCCACATGTGAATAATAAAATGAGCGACGCAAACTTTGAGCGACAACCCTTGCTCAAGCTTAACAACATCTAGAACCCCCTAAGCTCCCTCCCCCCCACCCACACACACACACTGGCGAACGCCCAAATCATTAAACCTCTTCAAACGAATTCTATGCTTGTGTCCGCACTGTGAAGGTGCAACGACCACGAAGAGGGAACCAGTTTTTCTTCTTCAGTACTTGTGCAAATGCGAAATATAGGTTGGAAGTAGTTCATTGTTATGAGCGCTAAAGATGTGTCTTCACACAATAAAGTAATCGAAAAAGTAACGGTTACTTCTTTAAGTAATGTCCAATTACTTTTTCCGTCGAGTAATCAAGTAATCTAATCGAATACTTTTTAGCCAAGAGTAATAGTAATTGTAATCGATTACTTTTTTTTAGTAACGTGTACAAGACTGCGTACGAGTCGTATGAACCAGTTCCGGCGTGTACGCGACGGCGGACTTGGACTGTCACATTTGTTTTTGCGGCAGATTGTTAATCGTTTCCTTTTCTTTCGCGACGTCAGTGACTCCTTTTTACGCACGGTTTGTCAAGTCAGACTGAGTAGTATTCTACCCGAGTTTATTGTTTCTGCGTCAAGTGAGCCAGGTGGTGTTTATGGTTACCTTAAAGAAGTTGTTGGTTCATGCCGATTTTTGGCAGCGCGTTTTTCTTTAGATTACTTAAGCGAAGTGTCGCGTAAAAGGTTGTACAGAGACCTTTGTGATGTTGTACTTCCAGTTCTTTTGTATAGAGCTGTGTATTGTGCAGGCCCAGGACAAGACGTCTTAAAATGTGTTAAAAGAATGATAGTTCCGCCGGGTGTAAAGACTTTCTTTTTTTAAATTGCACACCGGCACGCTAACTGTAAAGACGTGGATGGCGACGAAAGGAATCTTTGTCCCGTGGGGTGACCATTGTTTTCTCTCTAAAAAACCTGAAACAATCGAGCACGTCTTTCTGGAGTGCTGGGACGGCGTCTTCCTATGGGACGTCCTCCAACGCACTCTGAAGAAAGACTTTCCATTAGACGTACACGGCACCAGGTATCTTTCCATAGAAAATGAGGACGGGTTGCCCTTTGATATGCTAATGTTACTGGGCCTGCACAGCATTTGGAGGTGTCGGATGGCTACGCGCCATGCCGATATTGACGCGCGCGAGGCGGGGCACTATTTCCGCGAAAGTATTGCTTCTTTAGTTGAAACGCTTAAAGCACAAGTGTGCGTGCCAGACTGGATTCCACTCGTAGAATCCTTAATGACCATGAAAAGATTTTAGGCGGTCGCGCCTTGTCCAGGGGGATCTGGACTTTTCATTAGTCACTGCTTTTTTTGTGTGTGTGTTTTTTGTGTTTTTTTTGCATTGTCACTCTCCTCTATATAATGTCATCTACACAACGGCAATAACGAAAAAAAAAAAAAAAGCGCGCGTGGCCTAACGGTTATCGTGTCTGCCTCCCACGCGAAAAGCCAGGGTTCGATTCCTGGGAGCGACGTGTCTTTTGTTTATCCCTGCATTTAGTGTTCTGGAAAATTTGAGAATCCTGGTGCTTGTTCGAGGTGCGAATGTTCTACGCGTCGAACTTTCTGCGCCTATTATTCCAGAAGCTCACGCGTGTACATAAGGGGCTTCGCGGAGCGAGCCAGAGTCAGTTTCGCCCCAGCGTTCGACTCTGCCCTCACGTCGACCTCGACGCCCGCGACGCTCTGTTTTCTTTTGTTGTTATCGTTTTTCCTTTTTATTTTTGGGCACAAGTTCGCCCCATTAAACGTTTAGTTTCTTCAGTTATTATCGCCTCATCAATTGTCGTTCGTGACAATATTAGGGTACCTCACTAAAAATATGATATTACTAGTAATATTTCTTAGGTTGAGGCACTCTGCATGGTTCAAACTAGGCAGCTTTGCTAGCCACCCACCTCAATAAAATTTTATTAAATAAATTATAAATCACTTATGCATTCAGCAAACAATATAATTGGTGTTGTGATAAACCATTGTAGTGCCTAATCATGTTTGCTTGGTGTGGACACTGTCTTTATGCTATTCAGCTGCATTGAGCTCCCGCTCATCGGTGGGGGGTCGGCACAAGACCGGCCAGGCAGGCAGGCGCCAAGCTCAGCTGCAGCCTCAGCTCAGCCAGGAGGGAAATGAGGGGGTCACCTGTGAGTCTGCTTGTAATTTTAAACATTCAGACTTGAATAATTTGAAGATTGCATCAACAAAGCCGTAGTACGACTGTCCTAATGCTATTCAGCTGCATCAAGTTCCCATTCGTCAGTCATAAGTTCCGTGGATGACCTGGCAGAGACCCTGCAAGCGCAGCAAGTGAAACAGTCCCAGGACAACCAGGAGACCAATGAGGAGCCCAGTCGTAAGAATTTATAAGTTTATATTTTTTAACATTCAGAGCTCGACGACTTGAAAGTTTCATCCGTTTGCTAGTGTGTGTCTTTATGTCGTTGTGAATGGTGTCCTGGAAACAGATTGGGATAAGGTGTAACTAGAAGATAGCTTTGTTTTGTTGTTACATAACAAAACTTGAACTTGACCTTTAGAATAAAATTCTCAACAATGTGAAAAAAAAAATATTGGTATCATCTTTCGGTAATTTCTGGGAAATTGGAGATTACCAGTTTCTGTTGAAGTACTTGGACATTGCTGAAGGGCTCAAAATATTAGGGGTAAAAAAAAAAGATGTATCTACCAGTTAAATTTTCTTATATTCATGAAAGTACACATGCACTGGGAGAAAAAAAAATTTTTAAACAACCTGGATGGGAAACGTAAGTTGTAAAACGCATTTACAATGAACAAAAAAACTTTTTAGAGCTATTTACAAAGCGAAACGAATTTGTAGTCGGCGCCCGTGGAAAAGTCGTCGCTATTTATCATGTGACTGGCCGCTATTTATCACATAGTGCTTGTGCTCTTTCGGAAGCTGCCTATTGTCTCTAAAATTTACTTATTCATCTTCGTTTGAAGTGCAACAAAAACAAAGATTAATATTATATTAAAGATTAACAAAGGAAGCTCCTGAAAAAGCGCACCACGTAATAGACTGTGCTCCAGTCAGAAATTGATGGCGGCGGCACGCCGAAGTGTTCCCTTCTGGCATTGGCGCGGAGACACTCATTCAACTGGTGGTGCAGCACACTCGGTGTGCAGCGGCGGCACACAGGTCTACTAGTGACCAGCAGCGGCTCCCGCGAGTGCCAACTACAAATTCGTTTTGCACCAAAAATATAGCTACAAAACTTTTTTTCTTTGTTGTAAATTTGTTTTCGGACACTTTTTCCGTCTTTGATGTTTAAAAACAAATTTATTTTCCTTTGCATGTGTCCTTTAAACAACAAAGGAATTTAGTCTCAAGCATTAAAGTGAAAATATTGTAATAAGGTGGTGAACTGGGCCAGTTGGTTGACGTTATACATGATAGGGAAAACAGCTCAGAAAACGCAACTACGAAGAGGAACAAACACGACAGGACAATGCTGTACTCGCAACTGAAGAATTTTAATAAAGGCAACAAAGACAGAAAAAACATACACAATATCTTAAAAGATTGGTCAAAAACAAAGGACCACTCTTGCCAACCTGAAGCGGGTCAATAAACTACCCGTTCACCACGTGACTCATTTTTTGCCGCAGGAAGGAAATCTCTTTGGCTGACAGCGCCAATGACGGTTTGCTAAACATGAATGAACATGACACAAAATGTTTAAGGCTTCAATGATCTCTCTCGTCACCCTATCCTTGTGCGTGCCCAGAACGGTGGCTCTGCCAAAGTCAGGCGGCAGACACTTGCACTCTGCAATGAATGGGCAAAAGCCCCCCAGCCGTAGCTCCAAGCGAATATGAATGCTCTCGTAATCTATCATTCAGACATCTTCCTGTTTGCCCCACGTAGCATCTGTTACATGACAAAGGTATCTGATATACCACACACGAAACACAAGTGAAAAAAGGCTTTCTGTGCGCCTTAGTGCACTTCGCGCTGGAACGACCAACTAACCCCGCACCAATAATGGAACATATCTGGCCTATTTTTGGGGGCGCCGAAAACACTACCGTTATTCCATATCTGCCACCTACTTGTTTCAGGTTATGGGAAACGCGGTGGAGGTAGGAGATTACTACCACACGCTTCTTTTCCGTTTCCGGCCTCGTTCTCTCCACCCCCTTAGCTTTGTTAAGAACACTAAGGGGGTGGAGAGGGGGTGGAGAGGACGAGGCCGGAAACGGAAAAGAAGCGTGTGGTAGTAATCTCCTACCTACCGCGTTTCCCATAACCTGAAACAAGTCGGTGGCAGATATGGAATAACGGTAGTGTTTTCGGCGCCCCAAAAAATAGGCCAGATATGTTCCACGATTGGTGCGGGGTTAGAGTGTCGTTTTAGCGCGAAGTGCACTAAGGCGCACAGAAAGCTTTATTTTCCCTTTTTTTCACTTGTGTTTTGTGTGTGGTATATCAGATACCTTTGCCATGTAACAGGTGCTACGTGGGGCAAACAGGAAGATGTCTGAATGATAGATTACGAGAGCATTCACATTCGCTCGGAGCTACGGCTGGGGGGCTTTTGCCCATTCATTGCAGAGTGCAAGTGTCTGCCTGATTTTGGCAGTCACCGTTCTGTGCGCGCACAAGGATGGGGTGACGAGAGAGATCATAGAGGCCTTAAACTTCTTGTGTCATGTTCATTCATGTTTTAGCAAACCGTCATTGGCGCTGTCAGCCAAAGAGATTTCCTTCCTGCGGCAAAAAATGAGTCACATACCGTAGAATACCGTGCATCCGCCCATTCCACACTAAGCGCACATTCCGAAATTTGTAAGATCTGAGAAAATATCCACAGTACATTGATATGTAAAATTGATGACGGGACAAGCGCCCATCCCGCATTTTTTCGCGATTATCTCTAAATTTTGAGTGGGCGCTTGCCCGGTATTTTACGGTAGTGAACGAGTATAGCATTGTCCTGTCATGTTTGTTCCTCTTCGTAATCCGTGTTTCTGAGCTGTTTCCCCTATCATGAAAATATTGCTTCTGCATTTTATAAATAGTGTTCTTAGGACTGTGTCAAACAAACACGCGACACCCTAAGCAGCATGAGCAACAGGGTGTCACGGTAGCTCTGCAAAATAGTTGAAACGATGTTCAGCTTTGTTTATTTTCAAATAATAAATTGAGAGATAAAAACATTGAGTTATTTATCGGTATTTGTATTTGTTGTACACTACTACATCACGGGATTGGAATATAGTTCCGGTTGTGGAACGTCATCATGAAATAACGTTGTACAAAAGCATAAAAGTGAAGCAATAAAAAAAATTATATTCCCAAGAAGATTTAAATCTAGGACTTCGCAAAATCATCATCACTGAGAAACATCCGCGCACAACCTCTTGGCTATTAGCACATCCGTTTTGGACCATTTATTTTCGTTGTGTAGTCTTAAGTTGGATGTTATAGTTTTCCCGCGACTACCGTAAAATACCGGAGGAGCGCCCACCCAACTTTCACTGAAAACTGGGATAATCTAGACATCGGCGCTTGTCCGGTCAAATCGGTCGCTTAACGTACGATTTGCAGAATTCCCAAGCTTGGGAAATGTCAATAGTGGGCGCTTGAAGAAAGTGGGCGCTTCTGCGGTATTTTACGGTAGCTTTATAGTCATGAGTTTTAAATTAATCACCCTTTACCACAATCTTTCACAACAGTAACTAGTAGGGCTGGGCGTCGATTAAAAATTTTAACCCGATTAATCGCCACCCTTTAATCGATTAATTAATCGATTAATCGGTTGCTTTGATTTTTATAAATAATATATTTAAAAAAATGCAACAACTCGTCTTGTCTTTGAAGACTTATTTTACTCTCTGTTACACGGCGTAAGGGCATTTACAGTTGAGGATACATATAGTTCAACGATTCAAAGACTCGCATATTTTTGCTCCAGCTTCGAAGACAAAGAAGTTTGTCCACATTCTCCGACAGGAAGACAAGAAGTCGGGGCTTGGGTGATGCTTTCTTCTTTTTTCAGAGAAAGGGGCCTCGATGAGAAGGCGTTGATTGTTGTCTGCGTTTTGGTGGATGGTCCTTGCTGCAGCGGCGTACATGGGTGCTTCGCTCGTAGGTGATACTGAAGCGAACTTACGCTTCCACTGTATGAAAACGGCTTTTTGCAGATGATGCAGTGGACTTCCTTAGAGTTAAAAACTTCACCGCTGGAGTTTACTTTAAACCCAAACTTTCCAGCGAGATTGCCTTTCATACTCGTGAACTCGTCCATTTGTACGGGCCGAATACTGAAACAAGTAACCATGGCGTTGTTAGCTTCCCAGCTTGTTTTTCTGCTTGTTTGTCTTGCCTGGGCAGGATGTGTAATAGATCCTCAACACCGGCTTGTTCGCCTGGCCTCGGTAGAACTGTAATATATATCCTCGAACACGTGACGCTTCGAGCGCGAGAATTGAATCTTGCTCATACTCATAGCATCTGGCTGGGAACAGAAAACCGCTCAGGACAGAACGACTGAATGCGCGCCATGCAGCGTTTTCGTTAAGGGGGGGGGGCATGAGCCACCCCTAGTTGGGCAGGTCGTCCAGGATGGAGCCATGCGTGCGTCCAGTTGACTTCTTTTTGAGTACCGATTAAAAAACCGATTAGCCGGTTAAAACATTTGATCGCGATTAAAGCCTTAATCGATTAATCGGAAGGTTAATCGATCAATTGCCCAGCCCTAGTAACTAGACATCCTGATCCTCAAGTACGCTAAGGCGATTAATTTCGCTTCTATTTGCAGCATTTGTGTCCTTGTTCTGCTAGCGGATCAGCAATTTGTCTGGTTAAAGCGAAAACATGTTCACAGCTTACAATTTGACATTCGTATTGGTGCGCAGCTTGACCAGTCAGAGTGGCAAGCAATTCCCTCAAACCCATCTCTGTAGCATGACGTGCAGTAGCACAAACAACATGTGCTCTCTTCGTACGGCTCGAAACTTAGTTTATCGCGGTGTAATAGGCGACGATAGAGCTTGTGGAGGTCAGCAATCTTACAATTAAC
>JABSTQ010007043.1:0-86444 GCA_013358835.2 Ixodes persulcatus | reverse complement strand
CCTCAGACCCGCCCCGGTCACGTGATGGGGAACGCGCGCAGCGCGCTATCGCTCACACTTGAGGAGAGGAGACTAGAGGAAGAGAGTTGCGCATGCGTAGTGTGAGTGCGGACTACGACGCCGACGCCGCGGGACATAGACCCGAGCAAGAGATGCTCCGCATCTAAAAAACTTCGTCTCACCTTAGCATGGACTATTGTTAGCCGCGCGTGCCAAAAGCCCGAGCCAGTTGCTTTGGATGAAGCCTCGGCGACTGCACGAGCGCTCGTGCAGCGAGTGCTCCAGTCAAGGTAGTCGAAGCTAGCCGCTCGCGCTTGCACAGCCTTCGCAGTTATCCGTGCTAAGGTGAGATGAAGCACGACCGGCTTTATAGGCGACCTGCTCACTCCGCGTGTCCCTATGGGAGCGCGCGGGCCAAGAAATATCACGTGAACGGCTTGGAGGGACCGAGTGTTCCGCTTGGCGCCGCCCTAGCTCAACACCAAAAGCGCGGCGGCCGCTATGGAAGGCAATGGGACCGTGTTGAAACAAGGTGGTTTCGGATAATTTCTGTCGCATTTAATAGGCAGGCGCCAATGCTAGCATATAGTGTGTTTAGAATATTGTAAAATGAGTCACTATATCGTAGTTTTCGCGAGCAGAATAGTTAGTATTGTGAGCTAAGCATCTACAGTGTGCATGTACGGTGTAGAGGATGGTGCATCCAGTCCGCCTGCTGGAGTCCACTCCCATGATCGAATAAAATATCGAGTTAGATGCTCCGCAGGTGGGCCATGACGCTCTTGGTGAATGTTCGAAGTGAGGCACTGTCGATTGGTGGTGAACTGGGTGAACTGGTGACTGGCGGGGGACCTCCGAAGTTGCGCTGCACGGGGTGCGAAGAGTTCTAGTGACGAAGCCTACGGGTTAAAAGGGGCTGCTGTCCACCAGTGCGAGTACGCCGCAGGGAGGAGGCAAAAAGAAGCGAGGAGTCCGGTAGCAGAAAAGTGGCTAGGAGCCGCGTGGTCGCTACTTAAGGACGATGTTAAAGCGGGTCCCTCCCCACTAGACGGAGGAGGGGCAGTGCTCGATAGGATGGTGTTCGGGGGCCAAGTTGGAGCCATAATAAGGTAGGAAGCGCGACGTTGCACCGACTCGAGGGAGGCAACAAGTTGTCTGGTTGCCGAATCCCACACCCAGCAGCAAAACTCCAGGATGGGCAACAGCAGTGCTGTGAACAGCAATCTGGGCACATCGCCACTGGCTCTTCTAGTGAACCGAATGACGAAGCCAAGGAGTCACCTTTCCCCGGACACGAAGTTTTGGACGTAGCGATGGAAATCTAAATGCTGGTCGATGATGACACCTAGGAGGTGGATATGAGCTGTACTTAGGATCTCCACTCGGTTCAGGAAAAGTGTTGAAGGGGTCGAAGGTTGGCGCGAGGCAGTAATCTCCATGGTAGCGCATTTGGTTTTAAGTTTAGGGGAAGTTTGTTATCTTTTGACCAAAGAAGAATGCGATCTAGATCAGCTTGTAGCTCTTTACCGAACGTACAATCGCAATAACGACGAGAAAAGTCTTTAAAATAGAGCCGATTATCGTCAAAACGTCGCCGGTCGGGGAGCGGACACACACAGATACACACGCGAAAGCGTCTGCTAGCGTGTTAAGCTACGGCGCCAGTAAACGCGGTGGCGGTTCAGCGAACTATACTTCGTTTCACTTTATCTGCGAGCGAAGCCAAAGCTAGAAGCGCGAGCCCAGCGCTTTTTGCGTTTCTCCCCAGCTCGCGCGCTCGAGCAAAGCCTGAACGTACGAAGCTTTCGTGCTCGCGCTTCCAGCTTTTCCTTCGCTCGCACATAAGGTGAAACGAAGTATAGAGAAAGTACTAAATAATCAAAAGAAAATACGGCGCGCTCGCGCTCGGTCGTGAGATGAAGTATAGTTGTTCGAAAATAAAATTTAAAACAAATAGCACTTCGTACGCGTTTCACGGACGCTTTATGTTGGGTATTTATATATACTTCGTATTTGTAGGGAAGGCGAGCACGTGCAACGAGTGTACCTACGTTCCCAACATTCTCTTTGATGCTTGGGTAATTTAGCGAAAGGTCTATTGCGGCCAGCCAGAAAGTGCGCGTGCTTAACACACAAACAGAGCAATGAACGCGCCCTATGATGCTTTTGTGGAAATCATGTTTTTTTTTATTGGTCTGAAGGGCTTCACAGTATCGTTCGAAGCCTAGCTCCAACCGTACCCTGTTCCCCCTTAAAGGGGCGATGCAACAATTTTTGTACTTTGCGCAAATACCGCTTACAACGGATCCCTGACGTTAATGACCTATGAAACACGGGTTCGTTTTTCACCCAACGCAACAAAAGTCACAGAAAAAAAATTAAAGAAAAACGAGCAGCGTTCATCCCCTCAACTCGCAACCAGAACAAGCGGCCACGCGATCTGGAGCCGATTATATGCCGCCAATGTTGATCATAGCCACGCGCTGGGGTTGGCAAAGCACGGGACACGCGCTGAGTTCCAGACATTGTTATGGCTCGGCTATTGTCGTCGTTGCAGCGATTGGACACGGGCCACTACCCGAATGCTTCTCGAGCTGGTAATTATCACGAGCCTAAATCGAGTGCCCACGCAATGTTCGGGTCCAATCTATGAACAGCATTCAAATACCGTCATATGGGTGTGCTGCGCTCCCCACGTTACGTCATCGAATTTTGCAAAGGAGAGATTGAATGAAAATGATCGCTTTTGTCCTTGAAATTACACCGTAACAAAGGAGTTTTTTGGCCAGTGGCGTTGCGTGCGAGTATCCTTGAGTCCCACTAGTGCCAGTAAGCTCGTGTAAAGTGAAAAACATTCCAATTGAATATCGTTGCACCGCTCCTTTAAGCTGAAACGCCGCCTTCAGCGCGAGTCGCTGGCTTCCGCGGTGCTTTAGTTGCGCGTGACTGCGCGTCCACACTTGTGTTAACAAGGGCAGACAGCTCGCGCTGAAGGCGGAGCTTCTAGTCTCAGCTTAAGGGTGAACGGAGTTCAACCAATGCTTGGTGGTAAAGACACTTGAGCTATCTCGCCACTTAAAATCATTGTTGCAAGTTACTTTCATTTTTATTTAAAATAGCAGGAAAGTTTTTTTTTCGTCATCCAGTAACGTTAAAAGGGTCCACGAGAGCAAAACGATGTCGGTTAAGCTTCTTCGCAGTGTACCTAAAGCTTATAAAGCGATATTTTCTAATCATAACTACCATCCGCACATAAGATCCCACGACAATCTAGACCCCTGACGTAGGAGCTAGTCGTCACTAGCGCCGATAGCCAAGCCTTTGTAAATCGTCGGAAAGAGGCAACTTTCTTGTATGTGCAATCTAAGGTTTTCTTTCTTTTTTCTTTTTTATCGTACTTGCGTTTTAAAGGGTTTTAACGTGCCTTTCACACAGCTGTATATCACTCATATAATAATTAATCCTCACTCACAAATGTATGAAGCATTTTTATAATTTGATTTCAGCATAATTATAAAAACGCATATGCTGTTACAGCTTCGATCGTTTAGATATTTTTTAATGCATGAGTATTTTTACAGTCGCAGTAACAGCGATTACGATTATTGGGGTTGAGGAAAGCTTGTTTTAAAAAAATTATATAACAAAAGAAACATGTTTTATCATAAGCGACACTGCGAATTCACTCTCACATGTATATTAAATTAATTCAGAAAATCGAAAAAGAAGTCTTGTTGAAAAACGTGTTAAGGCGAGAGAGTCTGCTCAGCTAACAATGGACTCCAGCGTTAGCTGGGGCAACATTGCGCGCAACAGAGGCAACCAGCTAGTAGTAATCGCTGTTATTATTCATTGCATCGGCTGTCTCGTTGGCAGAGAGAGTTTCCAGGTCAACAATTTTAGGAACACCAGCCGAATCTGTAAGAAGAAAAGAGAAATTAGGGGACACCCCATGCAATTGTTCTTCAAAAATTCAATCTGGAATTTATTCGAGTAAGGAGCTAACACATTTCGGTTTGTGTTTTTGTTTATGTGAAAGAAAACATGATGATTAGGGTCTTGATTTAGGACAGGAGTATGAATAACCAACCTGCTCCTGGCTTCGTGACCGGTTAATTAAATATCCCAATCACACTCAAGTGCCGCCTCATTGAGGTCCCTCTCGGTAATTCTCTGCTCGTTCTATAACAGGCCAAGGTAATATCGCATAAGCAATACCCCCCGCACCATGTTCAAAGTAGTCGAACAATTTATGTCGACGTCGGCAGGCTCGGCTTTGACCTATCGACACAATGAGAACGTCACTGAAGGGCAGGGGTGTATTTCGGATTGCTTGAGGCGCGTTCAGTTTGAAGTTGCAGCAGTTGAGCGACAGCTTTTTGGTCAACAAGCGACAGTCGCAGGCTGAAAAGCTACAGGAATCGAACAATCTCTCTCTGACCGATTTTTGTTTTTTCAGCTGGCATTTTGTTTTACCGCGGAGGTATACAATCGATGCAGCAAAACATGTTCGCGGTATCTGACGGAAACTCCGCGGAGGCAGATATCGACGCAATTAAGGAGTACCCATTTCGTAAAAGGGATGTCGTCATAAAAGTGCGACGCTGCCGCCTGTCGCAATCCTCGTGGTGCGACAGCAGCGGCGGTCGAAGTCCGTTTCTGCTGCAGGTTGCTCTGCAGCCGGACAGTCGACTGAAACCAAAGGGGACACGAGATGCGACGCCACGATTATAACGACCCTTGCGTCCACTCGCCTGTTTTCACCAGCATTTCAACGAGCATTGCTAGGACCGCGATATCCGGCAGCATGACGTGGCGGTTCCCGTGACGCATCTTGCTGCAACTTCAGGACCGCTCTTGATGCATGCGGAGGTTAGGACGGTAAATACACCAGTCCAAGCCGCGTTCCAGGCGCCGTGTAATGTATACCAGGCGAACTCGATGTTCCTCATGTCGATGTAGAGATTGCGCTAGTTTTTTCTTTCATGGGGCAAGAGGCATAGTGGAGACCATAGAAACGAATCTGTCTGCCTGTGCGACAGCAAAAATGTTAAAGCAGCCAAACATGAACCTCTGATGGGACAGGAACAGGTGGGGTTTTTTTACAACGGCTCGCGAGAGTTTTCAAGACGCAGTTCGGAGGCAGCGACTCGCCGATCGCGCACTCGGGATGAACATCGGTGGTCGCCAGTCTCATTTGCAAGCCCATCGTGCGACTGCTGCCACCGGCAAATCTCAATGCGGCTTTTAAATATGCATATCCGGTGTGGCAGGGTTGGTCAGTGTGGTATATAGCCTGAGCGGCACATGAGAGAGAAAGCAGTTAAGTAATCAAAATCTAGGCGCATTGAAAGCGTCCGTAGACGCTTTTTACAGCGGAGCTCTTAAGGGCTAGTAACACCAGTATCCTGTCCGCGGGCTAACAAATGTCGACACAAAACTTCGGAGAGCTACTGCCATCTATGAGCGACGGCGGCAACCAGACAACCGGCTTGCCGGTAGATGGCGGCAACCTTTCCAGTCTTTCCACTCTGGCTTGCCGACTTGAGGTCGGAAAGTAGTTCATGGGGTTTGGTGGAAAGGCTGGAAGCCTTTCTACAAAAGTAAAAAAACTGAAACTTTTTTTAATTTTTTTTTATTTTACAATTATTGCTACCTCAGAAGGAACAGTTATTAGGACGGTTTCAACTGGCTGCTCAGCAAACTAGATGTGGACGTAATTTCTAAGGCTGGGCGTCGATTAAAAATTTTAACCCCACCCTTTTAATTGATTAATCGATTAATCGAATTGATCAATCAATCGGTCTCATTCATTTCCATACGGAATGAACAAAAAGAGGAAAAGTTTTCCTTTATTGAATATGGGACAAACGGCACAATACACAATTTTGATATCGAATCAATCTCGATGTGTCGTTGAAAACAGTTCAAAGACACACACACTAACAGATTATTACTTCAGCTGCATGAGGCAAAGTGGTTCGTTGATATTCTCCGGCAAGAGCGACCTCCATTGATTATTTCACAATAGTCTCTGCTGCACTAAACTGACACTCGAACGGCGTTCAAGTGGCCGGGACACGTGTAACCCTCTGCAATTATCTGGAGTTGCAAATCTCGCCCCTACAGTTTACTTTAAGCTAAAATTCCACGTAAACGTTTCCTCCATACAGGTGTACTCATCGAACGTCTGTGTGGCGAAAACGTGTAATTATTACTTTCTTTTGGTTCGTCAAAATTGTACCGATCAACCGGCCTAAACAATTAATCGCGATTACATCATTAATCAATTAATTGGTAGGCTAATCGATCAATCGCCCAGCCCCAGTAATTAAAAAAAATATTCATGATTCTTTTTTTAATATTTGCATGAGCTTATGAATGGCAAAGTACCATGCCAAGGTCTAATACTCACCGTAAACTTGTGTGTGCCCACTTGTTCTTTAAATTCAGTCAGACTGTATTATGTTGGTGAATGCTCCATGCTTCCTCCTCTCACTCAAATGGAAGAATTATATATATACATATATATATATATATATATATATATATATATATATATATATATATATATTGTCAAGGCAATTGACTTGTTTAGGGTCTTTTTTAATAACATTAAAAACTTAGTTGTGTGGAGTTTTCTTTTCTTTTGTCGCTATCATTGAGTACGCGGTGCTAGACGTTTGGATGTCCGATGTGGTTTTTTTGTTTTTTTTTGTGCTGAGACGTACCACCGGAAAGGTATCTGTAGCGGTTTGTGGGCTAACAATTCATCCAATGAGTTCTCAAACCTTTCAGCTGCGTCTGCAGCGCCACAGCAGGGTTGTTTTCGAGGATTTCGGCCACGTAGTCTTGCTGGGAGTCCATCGCCACTCTAGATTCGTCCTCAGTCACCGCTTCTGAAAGACATCAAGTCCGACACGAGCGGTGAGAGTCAGCAGAACTCGGAAAAAGAGTCAGCGGACTGGTGCCTAGAAAACCTCATATGACATAGGAGGTTGGCACTGCAAAGATAGTGCCGACATATCCATGAATATTATTTTTTGAGAGAAGAATAAAAAAAGGAAGGCCGGACGTTTTTGTCTATTTACGTCCTCAATCCATTGCCTGCATTATTAAGGCTTATACTCCTTGTAAACACTTCCACGTCGGTCTCGAAGACGATGAAGAAGCCAGGGGGAAAAAAGACAGGGCACGAGCGAATCGGCCGACGATTTCACGAGCAGCGGGAGCAGCGGGGCAGGCCGGCTCCAACCGTTTCGCCTGGCTTCGATGTCCTTCTTTTGCCTGTAAATATTGTATAGACGCTTTCAGGCAGCTCTACATGGGCGCCGCCATAACCGACCTTCAGTTTTTGTTCCCTCTCATTCCGTTCCCTCCACTTCATCATTACCAAAGCAGGACAGGTTATCGCCATTTTAGATGCTATTGCGTCCTTCTCCCCAGCATAGGCGCTTGAGGAGATTCGTCAACGCCCGCTTCAGTGTTTCGGCATCTCGGTAAGACAAGAGAAGGTCGGCTATGGCGGCTCAATTTGGCGCGCGCTGAAAGCGTCTATATAAAGTTCGCTGTCGATTGAAACACCGCCAACGACCAGCTGGTGCCGAAACCCGGGAACGAGACGCAACGGAAGGAACCTGGACGACAAAACAACCGAATCTTCAGCAACTAACGACTACTGACACCTTCTAGGCAAGCCATGACTGACGACTACTCGTGGATCGTCTCAAATTGAAACGAAAATCACTACGGACACAGTTGACAAGGTTGATTCCAGACGTCGATGCTGCTCTTCAACGTGAACCGATCTTCGAGCGCGATATTGAAGTCCTCAGACAACGATTGGGTAACCTGCATACCCAAATGAACGAAGCGGACGTTGCCATCGAGCCCTTCCTAGGGGACGACGTGGAACAAGAGTACACCCTTACATTAGAGTACAACGACCGCGCTGTCACCTACCTGGCCCTGTTTGACTACTCGATCCAAAGTCTTCACCAACGACCCCCGCTCGAAACAATCAGTCCTGGGAACAGTACGAGAATCGGAGGACCGGCGAATAAATTGAAGGTAAAGCTTCCCAAGCTTAAAAATCTCAAGTTTAACGGCCAGCAACGAAAATGGCAACCGCTCTGGGAGCAATTTCAATAAACGGTTCACAACAACGAGGAACTGACAGCTTGTGACAGGTTCAACTACTTGAAAACTGTACTAACGGGAGAAGCCGCGGCAGCCATAGCCGGACTTCCATCAACGTCCATCTGCTACAAAGATGCAGTGGACATCCTTACTAGCCGATTCGGCAACGAGAAGCGACTCATACAAGGACATATGGAGATGCTACTTGACCTTCATCCGGTACGTTCTGCACAAGATGTACGGGGACTTCGAAGTCTCTACGATAACGTGCAGGCCCATGTGCGTGGACTCAAGTCGCTCGGAGTGAGTGAAGAATCGTACTCTTCGATGCTGCAGCACCTCCTAATGAGAACCCTTCCTTCAGAAATAATTCTGCACTATAACAGGAAGACGATTCGGCGGGAAGGGAACGGTGCAGAAGAACAGAATGGGGAAGGAGCGTGAGCACGAGTTCCTACCTATCAGTCAACGGCTCCAAAATCTTTACTCCATGTTTTAAAGGTAGAACTCGAAAACCGAGAGCAAACGTATACACCCGAGAGATTGTAAGACCATCTGTCAAAGACGAATGCACAAACAGGAGGTAAAAGAAGTCCTGATAAGAATAACGGTCTTAAATCATCAGCATCTGCACTACTTCAGCAGACGCATCTTGGAACATCGTGCTTTATTTGCAAATCTAAATAACACAAGACAGAAGAGTGTACTTCGACAGTGCCACTGGAACAAAAGAAGACAATACTACAGAAAAACGGCAGGTGCTTCCACTGCACCCTCGCGAACCACATGTCTAAGAACTGCCGAAGACAAATCACTTGCAAGCAGTGCCGAGATCAACACGCTTCCACGATGTGCGACCCTAATTTTACGAACGGAGGACAAAAGAACGTTGCTGGTACAGCTCCACTGCAGCTTAATTCAAAGACGAACGCTTCGGACCAAAAGATAGTGCTGTTACAAACAGCCGAAGCGTGGGCCTCTGGAACCCAAAACAAAATGATGGCTTCAGTGTTGTTTCACGGAGGTAGCCAGAGATCCTTTATAACTGAGGACTTATCTCGAAGACTGGGTTGCAAAGTATTGGGAAGCGAACGGCTTGCAATAGGGTTTTTCGGTGGACACAAGCAGGAAAAGAACTTCCGAAGGGTCCTCGTCACTCTCCAAAGCAAACACGATGGACGTAACTACAACATTGAGGTTCTTGAAACCGGCGTCATTTGCGATTAACGACTACACCAACCGGATGACATCATCATAAAAAAACTACGTCAGAGGAATTATGTGATCGCGGTTATCACTTAAGACGACAATTGCGACCCTATCGACATCCTAATCGGCTCAGAACACTATTGGGATTTCGTCACAAGACGAGTCACGAGAGTCTGCGGCAATCTCAAAGCCATCGATACATCGCTTCGGTGGACTGTACATGGCCCCGGCCCCCATGACACGAAGTGCTACCTCGGTGCAGTGCTCGCAAACAGTAGTACTTAATGCTTCGCTGATAACCAAGGCTATTGATAATACACTACAGACGTTCTCGGATTTGGAGTCCATTGGAGTGACAGAAAGCGAGAACGACGAGACGGCCGACGCCGTATTGAATTTGTAGCAGCCGAGCTAGTGGTGCTTCCGCGACGATGATAAAGAAGCACCTCGGCGTGAACACACAGAACGAGACACCACGAGCTTGGAGATTCGGCGACCAAGCGGTACGGCGGCTACATCTAGCGATGCCCAGGACAGTTTCATTTCTTCCGTAAATATTGTACATAAATAGTATGTTGGGTGGTATATTCCTGGTTCCAACATAATTGGTGACCCGGACGTGATTTTGGTTTGATGACTGAATGGCATAAACCAGCGGTTTGTGATCCGTGGCTATGAAGAAGGCACGCCCTTCCAGGAAGTGTCGGAAGTGTTTGATGGCTAAGTAAGCCGCAAGTAACTCTCTTCCGAAGGTACTATACTTCCTCTCTGCGTCTTGCAGTTTACGTGAGAAAAATGATATGGGAGACCATATATTTGCGATCTTCATGATGGATTGAAGTTCTTCATCCTGTGCTTGAGCCGCAGCCAGTTCAAAGTAGGTGAACTGATCTTTCTCGAGCTTACGAAGAAAATGTAACGAACGACAGAGAACGTTACCAAGTATTCTTGCCTTGGAAGCCTTCGGTCCTCCTACATAGCAATAAGGACGTTGCCGAAAAGCGACTGGTACAGCTTACTAAAAGGCTCCAGCGCAATGAAGACATGCTACACGCGTACGACTCTGCCATGAGGAAGTATGGCCACGAAAATATGGCTGAAAGGTAAACATCGAAAAAAGCAGTGGAGCTCTCTACTACATGCCGCTCCAGCCGGAAACCAAGGAAAGTAGAACAACAAAACTACATGTAGTCTTCGATGCTTCGTCACGCAGCCACCGATCAAAGTCATTAAATGACAATTTAGAGAGCGGACCAAATCTAAACGGTGACCTAGTGGGTCTGCTTGTGAACTTCAGGAGACATAAAATTGCACTCGTTGCAGACATTGAAAAGGCTTTCCTACAAATCCTTATTAACGAAAAGAACCAAAATTCCTTCCACTTCTTATGGTTTGAAACCACACCAGTGGAAGGCCATTCTTTCCCAAAAATCGAAACCTGGAGAACGACAAGAGTCCCGTTTGGAAGAACCTCAAGTCCATTTCTCCTTGCAGCGACCCTGCAACATCATCCGAAAGTCATGATTCCTCAGTACCCTGAGACTGCCAGAGAACGCTTGAAGTCCATCTACATCGATGACATTCTAACAGGTGCGGACAATGAGGAGCAAGCTCTACGTATCTACTCTGAAAGAAGTGACATTTTTAGACTTGCCTACATGAAACTGCACAAATGGTCATCTGACTCGCCAAGAGTCCTGGAGGAAATGAACGACGACGAAGCTGAACGAGTACAACTCAGAGTTCATCAAGGTATCCTTAAAGGGCGGTGCAACGATATTCAATTGGAATGTTTTTCACTTTACACGAGCTTACGGGCACTAGTGGGACTCTAGGTTACTCGCACGCAACGCCACTGGCCAAGAAACTGCTTTGTTGCGGTGTAATTTCAGAGACAAAAGCAATCATTTCATTCAATCTCTCCTTTGCAAAATTTGATGACGTAAAGCGGGGATCGCAGTACACCCATATGAAGATATTTCAATGCTGTTCATAGATTGGACCCGTGCATTGCGTGGGCACTCGATTTGGGCTCGTGATAATTACTAGCTCGAGAAGCATTCGGGTAGTGGCCCGTGTCCAATCGCTGCAACGACGACAAAAGCCGAGCCATAACAATGTCTGGAACCCAGCGGGTGTCCTGCGCTTTGCCAACCCCAGCGGGTGGTTATGATCAACATTGGCGGCATATAATCGGCTCCAGATCACGTGGCCGCTTGTTCTGGCTGCGAGTTGAGGGGGTGAACGCTGCTCGTTTTGCTTTAATTTTTTACTGGGACTTCTATTGCGTGGGGCATTCTAAGCGGTATTTGCGTAAAGTACAAAAATTGTTGCATCGCCCCTTTAAAGGCCCCTATGCACATTCGCGTTTGACAGCGTTTGAGTGCGTTTGACTGCGTTGCGTCGCGAAACGAAAGCGAGTCATCGGCACTTCTGTGCTTCATATGAAGCGTAGAATCCAAATAGAGGAATAGCTTGGCACGCGACATAAGAAGCAGGGATGTCCTGGTTTTTCGCAGCCGCAACGCAGTAAAACGCACTCAAACGCTCTCAAACGTTAATGTGCGTAGGGGCCTTAAGGTGCTAGGACTGACGTGGAACCCGAGTTCAGACGTGCTGTCATTTACACCAGATAGCGTGATCACATGCTCACAGAAACGAACAGACACCAAACGGGCCGTACTGCAGACAACAGCAAGGATGTACGACCCTCTTGGAATGCTGGCGCCGTTCACCGTACGAGCGAAAATCTGTTTCCAACGGCTCTGGCGCATTAACCTTGACTGGGACAGTCCGTTACCTCATGATCTTCTAGAGGAATGGAGTAGATGGTGTGAAGAACTTCACTTTCTTGGCGAAGTAACTGTACCAAAATTGGGGGGGGTTGTGTGTATGTTTATACAGCCTAGAACTTGGTCTGCCTCAACGGGCGACGAGTCTCCCAGCTGTAGATGAGCAATTTAGCCAGTGCAGTACAACCGCTAGCCTGGGGTTTTAACGGGCACTACGCAGTAGTGATACACGACTGCACGCCGGTACGTGATGCTCATCCAGGTCGAAACGAGTTGGGGTGGGGATTGAACCCAGGATCCCTGGGTTTCTGCAGCGCGAGCTTTCGCTCCACGTGCTCCGAGCTGGTGTGCGCTAGACCGCTCGGCCACCGATCCCCCCACGATTCTACGGAAACCAAATGTCGGGAAGCGTACAGCGAAAGATACTTCACGTATTTGCAGATGCAAGCACCACGGCGTATGGAGCAGCAGCATATCTTTGCACAACGACCAAATCAGGTGAAACCCATTCAACATTCATGCTTTGTAAATCACGCGAAGCCCCACTCAAGACTGTGACTTTGGTGAGACTAGAGCTTTTAGCTTGTCTGGTGGCTGCGAGACCTATCGTCACATAAAGACTCATTTTAAAGACACACTGAGAGAGACACATTTTTGGACGGATTCTATGATTGCGCTGTACTGAATCGTTGGAGACGCAAACCGTTGGAAACAGTTTGTCCAAAAAGGAGTGCGAGAGATTCAAGCTACAACCAACGTGAACCGGAAACACTGTCCTGGCAAAGGTAACCCAGCCGATCTCATTACGAGGGGTATATCAGCCAAGCAAGTTGTTGCAAGTCGGCTATGGTGGGAGGACCCTCAAGGATCACGATGGATGAGACAGCGTGGCCCGTGCAACACGTGTCAAAAGAAGAGCTCCATTCTTGCGATCTGGAAGAGAAAATTTATGTGAGCGTCTTACAAACTATGGAACCGATCGAGCCAGCGATACTGGACGAAACAAGATACAGCTCGATTCAGCGACTACCCCGAACGACAGCCTGGGTCCTGAGATTCACTAGCAAGTTGAGGCACAAGAATGATCAGAGGGGACCCCTGTCTACGGAGGACCTTTACAAAGCTGAACTGTTTTGGATTCAAAGAGTACAATTCGCATCCTTTCAGCAAGAAATTACTTGCACCCAACGTGCCAAACAGATACCAGCAGAGTCCAAACTGAAGAACATGTCATTGTTTATTGATCAGGAGGGCGTGCTGCGGGCCATTAGTCGACTGCAACACAGCGATGCATCTTACAGCGAGCAACACCCAGTTGTCCCACCAAAGGATCACTGATACTCCCTGCTTCTTGTACGTCAAGAACACCAAAGACTTCTCCACGCTGGCGTACACGACACGCTTGTTCAACTGAGAGAACGTTACATGGATTGTTTCTGGTCGACAACTGGTACGAAAGCTAATCAAGGAATGCGTCGTCTGTCAACGCTACAATTTAGACCAGCTTGTGAAGTTACTGCACCGTTACCGCACGATAGCGTAACAAGATCGCCCTTTCAAGTTACTGGGATCGACTTTGGCCGGCCCTCTATTTGTTAAGGGTAAACCAGATCAAAAAACGTATATAACTTTGTTCACTTGTGCAGTAACTAGAGCAGTTCACCTGGAGCTTGTGGAAGACATGACAACAGTCTCTTTCTTACACGCTTTCCGGCGATTTATATCAAGGAGAGGCATTCCGCAAGTGATTTACACCAAAACTTCACAAACATTCAAAAGAAGCAAGAAAGAAATACAAGCTCTTTGGAAGATCATCAGAGGCGACGAAGTTACAAATCAAGTTACTTCCTTCAAGATTCACTGGAAGTTTATTGTAGGACGGGCTCCATGGTGGGGAAGGTTCTATGAACGACTCGTTCGCTCGGTCAAGTTGTCATTGGAAGAAAGCCCTTGGCTGTAGGACCCTGTCGGCCGACGAACTTTATACAGTCCTGACAGAAGTAAGGCTGTCACAAATTCTTGACTTGTGTTTGATAACTACTCCTGATTTCCTTTTATTACTTTAATACTTATGCACATGACTCTCTCTCACCTGGTCTTGTCTCAATCATTTCGCGTGTCGGACCGGCGAGCGTGACAATTGTGTGCGAGCCTGCCAGGATCCCATTTACCAGCAAATTAATTTAATCACTTCGCCCAACACACACGAATGGTGGCGTCAAGAAGACTAGTATGGAGAACGAGAAATTAATGGCGGTGGGAAAGGAGTTGGTTTTATCAGGGAGACGAGTTGAAGAAATGGATGGAGGACGAAAAAGCTAGACTACGAGAAGAAAGAGCGTTGGCGCGTCAGGAACGCGAGGAGGAATGTGTCCGGTTGGACAAATAACGCGAAGTTCTGCAACTTCGGTTGGCAGTACAAAGCGCAGCGGCGCCACGTCATGATGCAATCCAGGGTACAGGTGAAGGAGAGGCTCCTAACTCGTCCACGACAACCGGCGAGGCGCGACACTTTAGCCCTCATAAGTGTAATTCCTCAGTTTGAAGAAGGAAGGGATGACTTAGATGCATACTTGCTACGCTTGAACGTACTGCAACGGGAATGGGTTGGCCTCAGCAGAAATGGGCGACGACTCTGAGTCTGTGCCTTACCGGTGAAGCGTTAACAGTAGTGGGTCGGTTGTCGCCAGAAGACGCACTGGATTACGCGAGAGTGAAGCTGGCACTGCTTCAAAGGTTCCGCTACACTAAAGAAGGGTATAGAGAGTGGTTAGAGATGCAAGCCCGAGGAGGGAGAGACGAGGAGACAGTTTGCCGCCCGTCTCGCTGGGTATTTTGACAGGTGGGTTGAGATGGCCAATATTCAACACACTTCGAAGCCCTCCGTGACAAGGTCTTGGTCGAGCAGTTTCTGCTCACTTGCTCCACCAAGTTGACTATCTTTTCTCCGAGAGAGAGAATGCCAAAGCTTGCAAGAAGTTGCGTCAAAGGCGGACCTCTTCCTAGAGGCTCAGGCCCAGCCTACTACGAGTAGGTCGAGAATCGACGAGACGAGCAAGCAGTCGAGTATGGCCATAGCAGATAAGTCTAAAACAGGAGGGGGCAGGAAAGCTTTGCGTTGCTTTTTATGCAACAAATTGGGCACAAGGCGGAAAACTGCCATGGACGTCCGCCGACCACCAAAGCAATTACTTGCTGGCACTGCGGGAAAGCTGGACACCGTGCAGATAGCTGCAGGTCAAAGTCTAGCGACAGTCATCAGGCGTCATGTCTCTGGACGAAGTCAAGAAACGAAGAGGCGACCGAGCTCGAAGATGGCTTCGTTACCCTCAGAATGGTGACAAGATTCCGGTTGTCAACTCGGCAGTAGGACATCCTCCCAAGTTTCTAGTGGAGAATCTGCCAGTTGTAGAGGGAGATATGGTTGCCACAGAATACTGTCCTCAGGGACACGGGCTGCAACACCATCATTGTTCGCCAGAACTTGTTCCGAAGGAAGCGTACACGGGAATATTGAGCCGGTCCTCACCTATGTGTACAATGACATCGGAGAACCAGAGGCATTGTCACCTGCCAATTTCCTTACAGGCAAGAGGCTACATCTTCCCCTTTGCTCAGGGGCACCGACGTGGCTGATGCCTCTCCAGATCAACTGCTTCACATGTGGAAGCACCGTAAAGAGGTCCCCAAAAGATTTTGGAAGAGATGGTCTAAAGAATACTTAATGGAAGTGAAGAGTATGTACAAAGCTACCACCTTAAAATCCTATAACATCAAAGTCGGAGGTTTAGCTCTACTTAAGGACACTTCCAACCCAGACAGCGATGGAAGATGGGACTCGTAGAAGAGATCTTTACCGGAAGAGGCGGGAAAATATGCTCCGGTAGGGTCAAGTTATCCGCTGGAGTAACAGTTACACGGCCAGTTCAGCTGCTGCACCCCTTCGAAGTTTCTACTTCCGAAGCTTAAAATGAACGGAGTTTGTTTGGAGGCAGAGTGTAAAAACTTGAACATCGGTATCAAAGACGATGAAAAGGACAGGGGGAAAAAAGACAGGGCACGAGCGAATCGACCGACGATTTCACGAGCAGAGGGAGCAGCGGGGCAGGCCGGCTCCAACTCCGTTTCGCCTGTCTTCGATGTCCTTCTTTTGCCTGTAAATATTGCATATAAAGTTCGCTGTCGATTTAAACACCGCCAACGTCCAGGAATTCCTTCACCCCTGTCGTACGGGCTAATTTAGTGCACTTCAATTAAGTGTACTTCGCCTTTAGTGTCATTTGAATAGTGTGCCACGCGGCTTCTTCCTAAAGAAAACAATTGAATTCAAGTGAGTTTGACAAACTCACTTCAGTCGATCGAGGGCTTGGCCTGGATAGCAGATTTTTCAACAGCAAAGCGTAACGCAGGAACCAAAAACGTGGTGTAAATTTTGTTATAAAAATCATTAGAAATTTGCGAGAGGACAAAAAGGAGTGTCTTTGCAAAACAATAGTGGGGTGGACTTAGCCTCAGAGTTTTCGCTGGTCTGTACCAAGATTAGCACCGCGGTGAATCGATAAAATAGGACGACAAAGTCAGGCATTCGAATGTTATCTTGGTTAGCAGAGGGGAATGGAGCCTCCATTTGTTTGAGCATGTAGCTGTAAGAAACAACACGATAATCATAATTTAATAACGCAATGTCAGGGCCTCCTCGCAGACCTTCTCGGGAAGAAGCGGAATGCCAAGTTTGAATTTTCTCCTTCTTTAGCTTGGCTTGATATGATCGATCAGAACCATCCAATAGCCATTAGGTTCGTGCACTAATGTAACGTTGTTTTGTAACGTGTCATTGTTAAATAGACCCAATTCGCAGAGACATTTATGCCTTTATTTTAACATTTCACGTGTCTAATAGCAGGTTCCACATCGTTATTGCCATCATGTAAGAATGGCACAAATGTTTCTCGCGTAGCACCGAAACACTCGAAGTGACATTCAGTAAGTTGAAGTGCACTCGGTTGAAGTGCACTGTTAGCCCGCCTGGCAGGGGTATTACTGTGCCTGGCCAGAGGGCCTTAAACGGGGCGTTTTGGAAACGACAGAGGGTAAAAAACGAGGAGGGGGGGGGGGACGCTTGAAGTTAAAGAAATATATCTATTCCTTTGGGATAAGGTTATGAACCACGGCGGACATCAAAATGCGTGCAAAGTGCTAACTAGCGAACACAATTCTTTTTTTCTCTCTTTAGCATTATCTGTTTTCTTCTTTTCTTTTTATTCTCAAATCCACTGATTAATAACATATTTGCCTTAACTACTCGTACATTCTCATTTAAGATCTGTTGGCCGTCGTCAATATATGCCGTAGTTGTTTTTAAAAATTTCGACAACTAAATTCTGCACCTCGATTATCTCTGGCCTATTTAAGCGCTCATGAGAATGAGATACCGAAACTACACTAAAAAAATGGGCCGATGTCCCACCGGGAAGCGACGTCACCCTCCGCAGCGGACACGAAGACCCAATCAGCGATAGAGCAAGTTCTGTATGTGCTCCACTTTGATAAAAGCAATTATTCGGCATAGTCATTAAAACAACCTCCCCTAAATCCCACTGCACTGCAGCGTCTATTAAATTTCATTTTACACTCTCCAAAAACAAAGGGGGATCTATTCAAAACCGCCATTGTTTCCAAGTAAAAAGGGAATGTAACTAAGTACAAATGCGCTGAAAGTTTTTAATCATATGTGCAAATCCATGGAAGAGCGTTTATTTTACACCATTCAGAATATGTGGTTGTAAATTTTAGATCAGTGCACTCGTATGGGTAGAATTTAGTGTTCTTGCTATCTCCGGCCGAGAGTTCACCGTACTCAATTTAAAACTTTTACAAACTTTAAGAAATACTGAGAATTAAAATGGCACAATTCGTGTTAGAACGTCCATTTGCCACCGAATTTGAGGGAACATTATAGCTTACCATCGCTGGTTTCTGACGTCTCATCATCATCCGGTAGCTCGGAACCTAATACGCGGATACAAAACATTATTTTTTTCGATCAGTATGGTCATTTGGTTTCAAAGATTTGCAAATAAAGAAATGATAAGTTTATTTAAATTTGTTCACCTATCTTTCACGAACCCATATATTCAATATCTAACTGCACAACCACTAAATCAAAAGGTTCAAGAAAGCAATTTATGCAGCCCGCTAAAGTGATTGTGCGATAGAACACATCTCAATGAAATGAACTGCTGTTAGTAAGTGGCTCAGTGTGATTGAATTTAAAGGGGCACTGACACGTCAAAATCATATCTTTTTTATTATCCGAAACGATTGAAAACGGTGCCGGGACATTACCCTCAAAATTCGAAACTTGGGAATTCAGTATTTGTGAATTAAAAAAACAATTTCCAAATGCCGAATTTGAAGTTCCCGCGCGATCCCCGCCAATGCAGTCAGTCAAATTTTGCGGTCTCCTGCGACTCGACTTTCTCTCGGACCTCCGCTGACCCGATGCGAGGAGGAGGCGAGCTGGCGCGCGGGAAAAAACCGGTTTCTTCGCCGACTCGCCGATCTGCTCGAGCGCCGCCAAGTTTTCTGAGAGAGGACACAAATCTAGGAGGGGACATCTCACCGAACTCTGATTTTTGGTATTTCAAAAAGAGGGGCCGTATTGCGTTCACAATTGCGTTAAAAAACATGTTTTACGATTGCCGTTATTAAATGTTATAGAAATGTCGCCTACAAAGCTTCTAAATTTCCTGATTTTTGACGTCACCGATCAAAAGAAGCAAGGAGGTAGCGGCGGGAGATTTAAACGCCAAAACTAAAAAGGCGCGCGCGCGCGCGGGGAAATTTTTTTTCGCGATGCGGTTTTTTTTGCGTGTCTATGCGTCGTTTTAGACAATAAAAAAAATACGACCTTTGGGGTGTCAGTGCCCCTTTAAAGGGGTCATGAAACGATTTCCCTACTTCTTCCTCCTTAGCTTTAATCCTCAACTCAAATGCGAATTGCAAAATCACGTCGTCGTGACATTCTTCGGCACCGGTGCGATGACTCTTACTTCCACCTTGCCTTTTATGCACACCATAGAACTTGTCATTCCCCAGTCACGATAAGTTCCGTCAGGGCACTCATTGGCCACGAACGCGAATCCGAATATTCGTCGACGGATTTATTGTTGACGAGCGCATACGTCTGAGTGACGCAGTTCTCGTGTCCAATGCTGAGCTGGGCTCGGCTGACGTCAGGTTGGAACCGCTGACGCGCTTTGGGAACCGCGGATGTATCATAGTGAAAAGGCGGAGAGCTTTCGAAGGAAAGAAGGTACAAAATAGTCCGCTATATTTTCAAATGTTCGTACCGAAAAGCTGGCTTTTGACTTTCTACCTTATTTCTTTTGGCCAACTAAACGATAAGCGATTAGTAAAGTCCCAATTTAAAATAATTTATCCCATCCCAATATTCGTTTCATGGCCCCTTTAAGTATTTTGCTGGCATTGTCCCTGAAAACTTAAAAAAAAAACACTGACACCCCCTGCCCCAATTTTTTGTTTTTGTCAGGCCATTTAATATAGTGAAAGGAGATTAACCAATCATTATTTCCCTGCAGAGACATGTATTCTTTATTAAAGCATAAAAAAAAACTCAACTGCCCTAAACCGAAGCACGAGCACGGAAGCTCATGGCCGGAAGTCACGTGTCCAAATCCGACCGCTCTTTTTTTTTTTTTTTTTTTGGTTTTCCGCTTTTTTGGAGTGTGCAGCAAACAACGACAACGACAAAGTTGCGTCCGCCGTTTGTGTCGTTTGTCGTGCGATTGTTTCGAACTCATATCCTTTCCGCTCGATGTTGTGCGCTCGAAGATCGATCGGCCGGTACAGCGAACGACAGTTCTGAAGTAGCGGACCCACGCACGTCGCAACGCTGGTCCGTCGTGCGCCGCCATCGCGTCGTCCAGCCCACATTGCGTCGCCATATTGAGATTGACATGCATACTAAAGCCACTGGATCTGGGAAAGTAGCGCCATTGCCTTCCCACCTGTTAGCCGGACACAAAAAAATACTAGCATACAGACGACAAAACCTCTCACATCGCTCTCGGTTGCCATAGCGTTCGCTATTTTGGACCCTTTCAAAGCTTCGAAGCTTCGAAGGGGTCCTTAAAACCAGTCGCACCAAGATCCTTTAGAGTATCGTCGTACTGAAAGCGTTCCTCGGCCAATATCGTCGTATTTGGCACTGTGCAGTCAATAACCTTATCACTCATGCTTATTTCCTCAAATCTCTTACAATTATGTTGCTCTTCTTACGTGTTTCAGGACATTAAAACTATTTTCAATGCCCCCAAGAACTGATGTTACGTGTGATGGCGGTACAAAGATGTACGGCATCACACGCTGCGTCGGTGCTTAGGGGCATTGAAAAAAAAAAATTACATACTTGAAACACGCTAGAAGAGCAGGATAATTGTAAGAGATTTAAGGAAATAAGCATGAGTGATAAAGTTATTGAATGCACAGTGCCAAAGACGCTCATATTGGCCGAGGAACGCTTTTAGTACGATGAAGCGCGAGACACATGCGCGAAAAATCCATCCGATCCGACGTCCGATCCGGCAGTACGACTGCCTGATCCGAAACATTTGGTCGCTTGAGACGTCGGATCGGCGATCATACGTGCGTCCAACGTGCCAGATAGTTTCGCACGGCGGACGGACTGTCGGAAGCGTCCAGCCAATGACAGCACAGCTAGCGCGAACGTCATGATGACGTACTGGGTCTGGCGGGACGAATAAGAAAACGGGACGGGCGACGGGAGGCCGGACGCGTGGATGGCGTGGATCCAAGTGGATCCCGCTGACCCATTCGAAAAAGATGGCCCCGGCAAAGAATGCACGCGCTACCGAGAACGAGCCCCTACCTTCGCTCGTGCGAGCTAAACTGTCAATCTGGGACCAGAGATCTATGAACGCGGACCTCCGCTGGAGTGCTTGGATCTCCTGGGCGGAGCCGAACGGACCGTCGTGTCGCATGCAAGGTCGGAAGTTTGTGTCTCAAACTGTCGCGAGCGGCAATTTGGAGAGGCGTTCGGACTGTCGGATCGGACATCGGATCGGACGATTCTGCCGTCCATGTGTCTCGCGCTTGATACTCCATAGCGATTTTGGTGCGACTGGTTTTGATGACCCTTTCGAAGCTTCGAAGCTTTGAAAGAGTCCAAAATGGCGATCACCATGGCAACCGACAGCGATGAGCCAATCACCTTGAGACGTTTTGTTGTCTGTATGTTGGTATTTGTTTGTGTCTGGCTAGCAGGCGGGAAGGCAAAGGCGCTACTTTCCCAGATCCGGTGACTTTAACGTGTACATGTACTGTACTTCCTGTAATCTTTGCAACATTTTTTTTTGTTTTGTTTTTAGATCAACGTAATTGCAACTTTTTGGGGGCCACAAAAGTGGAGCTTGTATTCTTTTATATTTTTAATATTGAATGTGTACCTTAGATGATCTACGGCTTTGAATGTATTTGGTACACATAGTTCGAACGCCACGTGACCTTGAAAAAAAAGAGTGAGCGCGACTGAAACCGGCCAATTCTCGATCAGCTGTTTTCGGGCGGTAAAAAAAAAATAATTTTTCGCCTCAAATTGTATTTTGGGTAGTTGGGCTTGTATAGGACAAGTTGTGGGGTTCCACTACGATTCCCAAGTACCCTGCCTCCTGGTGAACGTAAGGCAGCAGCGCATAGTTCTCGACAAGAAGGGTTTATTCAACTCACATTCTGCTAGGGGAGTGGTTCTCAAATGGGGGTTCGCGAAGCCACTTCTGGGGTCCGCGAGACCCTCAACAAAATTTTTTTTTTTTTTTATTTGTCACGTGTTTTGTAGTTCAGTCCGGCCGTGACTAATTTGCAACCTGCTTTCGGAACTACGACAGCAATAAAAGGCACCTGTATCATGCTCCAGACGTGTTAACTTACTTACGTACCTCTCCCCCCCCGCCGCTGGAAGGGGTCCCCCATCACTGCCAGCGGTCCGCAAGGGGTCCCCGACACATCCATGGCTGAGAACCACTGTGCTAGGGGGTTTCGTCATCGGGAAAAGCCAACGAGGAAGCTTGGGAGGGGTGCACCGCCACCGTATGCTCCATGCCGATCGTCCCAGCGGTGCTAATATACACCGCATCCTGGGGATGTCGCCGTCGAGGGTTAGATCCGGTGTCTATGTCCGGACCATGTCACCGGCACGTCGCCTGAGTCGACGTCGCGGTCGCCACCACCACGAACGTGCGTTGTGGCCCGTCTCCCGCTCAAGAGTACCTCTTCCCATCTCCGTCTCCCCGCTTTCCAAATTCACCCGTTGTCCCCACGGTCACCGCGCAAGAGACAGGCGGGGACCTCCGTAACGTGGGCGGTGTCCTGCTGGAGCCCGCCGTCTGGCTCTGCCGCAGCACGTGCAGGCCCTCGGGCGCCGACGCTCTCCGGGAGGGGCGTTCGAGAATGTCCACAGGCGCCGCCGCCAACGTCCTCCAGCTGGGTCCCGAGCGAGGCACTCAGGCATAAAAGGCGCCGTCTTCACCACGGAGGAAACCGACAACGAGTATCCAGGCGCCGGCCTCCGGTTGCCGACCAGATGGGGGTCGACAAGACCCCACACAACCCCCCCCCCCCCCCCCTCAAGTCAAGGCCCGAGGGTCCTGAAGGTCAGAAGTGGAGGTGACGCAAGATGGCCCAGATACCGGACGAGCGCTGAGCTGCGTGTCGCCGATAATGGCGTTTACACTTGATGATCACAGCGAGGGTGTCAAACGATGCAAGCCCACGGGGACCGTTCGTTCGCCGGGAAGTTTGGCCAGGCAGGGCACAGTCCAGAAGCGGGTCCAGAGCACCACCGCTCACAACGGACAGGGGCACTTAGGTGCACTCAATGCACCAAAATTGAAAAGTCCCTTCCAACCCACTGTCCCAGACACGTAAATAAACGCAAACTAATGGCCACACTGAATATCAGACAGCGTGACGAAACCAAATCTTCAGTTCAGTGGGCATGCCACAAGATACAAACGAAGCTCTTAATTCTAAAACTATCAGGCATACACTCATCAAGGTCGTCACGCTACGTGTTAAGAAGATATACCCAAAAATAAAACTAATCAACAAATCAGGAAGCATGCAACAACACTAAACTGTTGTCGAATCGTTCAAAGCCTTGGATGAGCACCGCTGGGATGATCGGCATGCGGCATACAGTGACGGCGCACCCCTCCCAGGCTACCTCGGTGACCTTTCCTGATCTTGAAACCCCCCAGCAGAATGTGAGTGGAATAAACCTTTTAGGGGCGAAGCTCCTTAGGGGCTAGCCATGTCCGTATGTCCGTCCGCCGTCCGCCGTAGGCCGGCGTCGGGTGCTCGTGGTTCTGCTCGTGAGATCACGTGCTCGTGTAGGGCAAAAAAAACAATTGGAAAAAAAGATTTAAAAAATTATGAAAAAAGAAAAAGAAGAAAAAAAAAGAGTAGGGGGTTCTGAAATGCCATCCCATCTGTCTGCTTAAAAAAAGAAAAAGAAGAAAACCCCACATTCTCCTACTGACATGAATGAAAAGGCTCAAAGAAAAAGAAGAAAAAAAAAAGAGTAGGGGGTTCTGAGATGCCATCCCATCTGTCTGCTTAAAAAAAGAAAAAGAAGAAAACCACACATTCTCCTACTGACATGAATGAAAAGGCTCGGCATGCTGCGGCTCGGCGTCTACGCAGACAAGCACCACCAGAGCTTCGCCCCAAGCAACAGCATTCACCACGTGGAGATGCGGTCAATTTTCTGCCTAGAGCTATGCGTTGCTGTGTCACGTTCATCCAGAGGCAGGTGACTCGGGAATCGGCATAGAACCCCACAAACTTCAAACAGGAACCTCGGCGAGCATAAATACCCTGTCAGTGGCACATTAAAAAAACGTAAGGAGTGACTTATCTTAAGCTTCTTGGTTCATGGCTCATTAATCGGCGGAGCTATAATCAGATGCTCAGGACTGGCAACGCCTTACGTTTCTTAAGCTGTCTACGACGATAACACCTTAAAGGCTATTTGTTCGTTACACCGTGTAATCTGTTGATACTTTCTTCATAAATGAAGTAACTTACGAATATCAGGGATGAGTCTCTTGACCCCCACAGTGCCTGCAACAAAGGCGTTGCATCTTGACGAGGAACCAATACATCGCATATTGTACAAAAATACCATGGCAGAGACGTGTACTACAAAAAAAAAATTCTAAACAAGGTTAAATTCAAAGCCAGCGCTAAAAGACGCCTGTTAGCGAACGTACGAGCTGGAACGCATAAATCAATGCCAGACAAAAGAGTAAATAAATAAAGATCCATCGGTGGACCCTTAGGTTAACAAGACCCTTGAAAAACGCCACACTCGCCACCCTTTGGGAAACGATAAAGCTGACGCCTTTACGTTTCTGTTTCGCCTTTCTCTTTTGTGTTTCTTTTTTGCTTCCACAATTTCTTGCGGCCTCTTTCTGGCTTATTTTCGGGGTCAGTGGTAGCATTTCCTAAAAGGGGACGTGTGTGGTGTTTCCCATGGGTTATGATAACGCATTCCCTAAGGATCCACTAGTGTATCTTCCTTTAATGTTTTTGCCGCCTACTTGGACCAGCGCTAGTACTTGGTTCACGCTTCATTTTCTAGCACAAACCAAGGCATACGCACTCCGCACACCGGCAAGTTCAGACTCGCCCCAGCACCCGCGCGCGCATTGGCTTCCACCCCGTGACGTCGCCTCCCTTTTGCCTCTGTCCTTTCCTACTCTCCTCTCTACGCGGCTTGATTGCCTTTTCACTGGTTGGTTCACAGACGGACGCCGTCAGTTTTTACCTGTCATGTGGGTACTAATGCTAACGCATTAATAGAATTTGTTTATGAATACGTATAGTAAATTTGCATCTCGGAGTACTTGGTTCACGCTCCATTTTCTAGCACAAACCAAGGCATACGCACTCCGCACACCGGCAAGTTCAAACACGCCCCAGCACCCGCGCGCGCATTGGCTTCCACCCCGTGACGTCGCCTCCCTTTTGCCTCTGTCCTTTCCTACTCTCCTCTTTACGCGGCTTGATTGCCTTTTCACTGGTTGGTTCACAGACGGACGCCGTCAGTTTTTACCTGTCATGTGGGTACTAATGCTAACGCATTAATAGAATTTGTTTATGAATACGTATAGTAAATTTGCATCTCGGAGTACTTGGTTCACGCTCCATTTTCTAGCACAAACCAAGGCATACGCACTCCGCACATCGGCAAGTTCAAACACGCCCCAGCACCCGCGCGCGCATTGGCTTCCACCCCGTGACGTCGCCTCCCTTTTGCCTCTGTCCTTTCCTACTCTCCTCTCTACGCGGCTTGATTGCATTTTCACTGGTTGGTTCACAGACGGACGCCGTCAGTTTTTACCTGTCATGTGGGTACTAATGCTAACGCATTAATAGAATTTGTTTATGAATACGTATAGTAAACTTGCATCTCGGAGTACTTAGTTCACGCTCCATTTTCTAGCACAAACCAAGGCATACGCACTCCGCACACCGGCAAGTTCAGACTCGCCCCAGCACCCGCGCGCGCATTGGCTTCCACCCCGTGACGTCGCCTCCCTTTTGCCTCTGTCCTTTCCTACTCTCCTCTCTACGCGGCTTGATTGCCTTTTCACTGGTTGGTTCACAGACGGACGCCGTCAGTTTTTACCTGTCATGTGGGTACTAATGCTAACGCATTAATATAATTTGTTTATGAATACGTATAGTAAACTTGCATCTCGGAGTACTTGGTTCACGCTCCATTTTCTAGCACAAACCAAGGCATACGCACTCCGCACACCGGCAAGTTCAGACTCGCCCCAGCACCCGCGCGCGCATTGGCTTCCACCCCGTGACGTCGCCTCCCTTTTGCCTCTGTCCTTTCCTACTCTCCTCTCTACGCGGCTTGATTCCCTTTTCACTGGTTGGTTCACAGACGGACGCCGTCAGTTTTTACCTGTCATGTGGGTACTAATGCTAACGCATTAATATAATTTGTTTATGAATACGTATAGTAAACTTGCATTTCGGAGTACTTCGTTCACGCTCCATTTTCTACCACAAACCAAGGCATACGCACTCCGCACACCGGCAAGTTCAGACTCGCCCCAGCACCCGCGCGCGCATTGGCTTCCACCCCGTGACGTCGCCTCCCTTTTGCCTCTGTCCTTTCCTACTCTCCTCTCTACGCGGCTTCATTGCCTTTTCACAGGTTTTATTTCACAGACGGACGCCGTCAGTTTTTACCTGTCATGTGGGTACTAATGCTAAAGCATTAATAGAATTTGTTTATGAATACGTATAGTAAACTTGCACCTCGGAGTACTTGGTTCACGCTCCATTTTCTAGCACAAACCAAGACATACGCACTCCGCACACCGGCAAGTTCAGACTCGCCCCAGCACCCGCGCGCGCATTGGCTTCCACCCCGTGACGTCGCCTCCCTTTTGCCTCTGTCCTTTCCTACTCTCCTCTCTACGCGGCTTGATTCCCTTTTCACTGGTTGGTTCACAGACGGACGCCGTCAGTTTTTACCTGTCATGTGGGTACTAATGCTAAAGCATTAATAGAATTTGTTTATGAATACGTATAGTAAACTTGCATCTCGGAGGTTATAGAGGTTCAAACAATTTTCTTTCACAAATGTATAGTGCCCTTTCACATAATTCTTCAAAAACTGAATGGTTACTGATGAGGGCTAAGCAATTGATCTATTAACCTGCCGATTAATAAATTAATCTTGTGATCGCGATTATTTTTTTAACCTGTTAATCGGTAAAACTGTGACGAGCCTAAAGAAAGTAAAAATTAAGCGCTTTCACCACACATACTTCAACGAGTACACCTGTATGAAGGAAAAAATTTAAGTGAAATTTCAACCTCAATAAAACTGTAGGGGCGAGATTTGTAACTCCAGAGAATCGCAGAGGGATACACGCGTCAGGGCCACTTCAACGCCGTTCATGTGTTCGTTTAGCGTAGCAGAGACCAGTGTGAGTAATCAAGGGAGGTCGCTCTTGACGGAGAATATCAACGACCCTCTTTGCCTCATGCAGTTGAAATAATAATCTGTAAGTGCGACTGTTTTTGAACTGTTCTCTACTGGTCTCGCCTGGGCATGCGCGTCGTCGCCATTCGCCAATCCAAGACGCAGTTTGAAGCTCCGCGCACGCTCATTGTGGAACACGCAACGCTAACGCAAACGTCCAGTGCTTGCGTTAGCACGTATACGTAATACTAAAACTCACTAATATTCAAACCAGAGCTCGGCACTCTGTCGTCCTCGCACGCTTTCATCTCCTCTCGCTCTGTTTCTACTTGCTTAGTCAATTTTATTTCGAGGTCTAACAGGTTAGAGTGTCCATTATCCACCTCACATCACGTGTCGCACCTTCAAGCGCCATTCACAGTTGGCACCCATTTTAATAGATTTAGCAGCGGGGTTAGAAACAGATAAGGTTTGGAAAATATACCCACTGCAACGTCTTTCCATATCTTACCACGTGCCGTTAAAAAAACATAAAGGCAAATATGTGCACTATTTTTATTGTTGTTGCTAGATGCGTATAGGCGAGAGCTGATAGCAATACGTGGTTTGCACTAAGGTCAAGATAACAACGGTTGTAGAGGTCTTGCTCCGGAGCGCGTATAACTTCTGCAGAGCACAATTCGGAGCACCGAATTTTTTTTTTTTTTTTCTCCGCAAGAATAGGTAGGAATGCAAACCAACGTGGTACAATGAAGTCACGTGCAAGCCAACGCATTCTAGCTTCGCTAAATCTGTGCAACCATATAACCTCAGCTGCATTTTACAGCATTGCATAACCAATTTACCGGGCACCACACCTTGTCCAAATTATTATTTATATGTGTCCCCTCAAAATATCCCGTGGGTCTTGCTTGGCCAATATGCCACCTAGAAGACAAGTCCCGAGAATTTACCCCAGCGAAACGTCACCTCTAGTAGTGAATCCACACAGCACCCCCTAGCCTGCCTTCGCATCCCCGTCAGAACGTCCCACAGCGGTTCACAAAGAATGCGATGACAGCACGCGGCAACTCTAAGACGGACGAGTCTGCCTCTTCGCGCGGCGTCTCTAGACTCGTACAGCTTCAGCGTGTTTTCCGCTTGGAGCGGGTCGGTCGGGGGTCCGCTAACTTGCCTCGCTATCCCAGACACAGGCGGTGCCTTCTAAATGGTATGCACAGCGCATGTTCGTCTGCTTCGTTTGCAGGGGTTCTGGTGACGTCAGAACGACGCCGAGATCTGATTGGCTCTGACTGGACGGACAGTGGGTAGACCTCAAGGCAGCTTGCTTTGAGGTCTACCAACTGTCCGTGCAGTCAGAGCCAATCAGATCTCGACGTTCTGACGTCACTGCCACGACCTCCGCAAAAAAAAAAAAAAAAAAAAAAGCCGACGAACTTGCGGTCCTTATTGGTTTGGTACCATCAATTTTCTCTGGGCCTCGCTTACCTGGCGACGAGGTTGTCGTTGGTTGGAGGTTTGGGTCCTCCGTTTTTGTGTAGAGGTCCTTAGCCTCGATGTCTGCACCAAGAAGAGTGGTAGGAATAAAGCGTCAGTAGTGCAGTCAATCGGTCAAATGCGCCCTGGTCCGACAACAAAACCTTACGGTCACATCAAGTGGCTGAAGGTTGAATTGCAGTGACTACGATCGTCGTAATAGGTCAGAGAAACGTTATGAGTAATAGGAACGCACGCGGAAACTTCCGCCAATTTAATTTCGCAACTTGACGCTATCTCCTAAGGTAGTGCAATGCATCAATTTGTTTCTGAATTGTCTCCAGTCCTGGCCGCTTCGCGCTTTCGGCAGTTACTATTGTCACTTTTGTGCATAAATATACAGAGACGATGGCCAGACTTGTACCTTACACATTTCGAGTAATCAGATTGCTTGTAATCGATTGCTTTTCGAAATAATTTTGTTATCGTTTTTTCTTTTTAATATTTACCACAAAGTAATCACAACTGCAGTCGTATTACTTTTGTAAGTACAAAAATTACTTGTAACCTTTTTGTTTCTTCTTTCCTTCAGTTTTTAATGGCACCCGTTGTTCGTACAAGTTTCCTATCAATGAATCCTTGAACCGAATCTCCGGCAGGTGGACAGTTGACCAAAATTCGTGGATGAAGAAGATAAGCAGTTCATAGTTCACTGGCCCTAATCAAATAATGACTACAGTACGAAATACTCCCTTTTCAAACAAACAGATAACTCTGTTGGTTTGCATATCTGAAGTAATCGGAGAAGTAATGCTTACTGTTTCAAGTAACGGCCAATTACTTTTCGTCTTGAGTAATCAAGTAATATAACTGAATGTGTTTAACCAAAAGTGATTGTAATTCTAACCGATTATTTTTGTTGTCAGTGACGTCTTCAAGACTGGATGTGACCACACATCAGGCACGTTTGTTCATTCATCACCTCACTACACCTTCGGAGTATCTAGCAGCCGAAACTTATATCCGAAGGTATCTCAGAAAACAAAATGGGCTGCACATGGTTCTGTAGTACTACTAAGCTACAGACGGCGTCGAAACGCGGTAGCCTTGCTTGTCTTCTATATCCCTAGTCAAATGTCGCTCTAATTCCTCAAGCGTCTTTTTTGACACGTCGATCACGGTCCTAATCCGCACGGCGCCGCTTCTGTTCAGCCTCCTCCTTGAGTCCGCCGCTTCCTCTTGCGAAGCGTTGCGAAGACTGCGGCTCATCCAGTGAACCTCTCGTCCCGCGACCCGGGCATGGGCACGTTAAACAAAAAAAACCCAAAAAGAACGGCCCATGAACCCTACTATCCCACGCATGCGCCTGCATTTCATTGAGATGCGCAAATTTTTTTTAGGGAAGAAGTGGCATAAAAGATTGCTGCCACATTTAAAACTGTACCTCTGCGTTCGCCGAAAAGTTCGCTCTCTACCTAGCATTCGGTTTCTCACTGCTCCTGCGGTTGATAATGCAATGATGGGTTGGCTCCAGGTGATGATAAGATGATTGGGACTGACTTTACCTCGAACTCCGCACACTTCCAAAATCCTAGAAGCATCGCATGCTATAGGCGCTTTCAACATGTAAGAGGTGACATACGGTACACTAACAATCGTGCTTATAAATGGAGCAAATGCTAAGCCTGTATCTTGGCATATTGTTTGTGTATTATATCTTTCCCTTATTCTGTTTTTTCTTTGGCTAACGTGTATGCCCTACTGTTGTGATTCATTTATTTTATTAAAACTTCATTTCGTGTTTTATAACATTTCCAGTGTAAATACGTCGGTGCTTTCCACTTCCACAGAGAGTGATGCTCATTATGTCCCCTGCAATGATGGTCGCCATTTTCACTCCAACTCCAGCTTCGAATCCGGTGATAAGGTTATGTACGAAATTCTCAACTGCTACTCATCAATTAGAGATATCTACCCGAATCTTTACGAACTTCTGTATGCCAAGCTGCCCAGTTCTTTTTTACTAAACGCAAAGTAAAAAAAAAGACGTGTCGGCTTGTGATCGCAGAAAAAAAAAAAAAAAAAGCCTGAATCCCTAAATAAAGGGCGCTATAGTTACGCTCCCTACAGTAACTGGACCACTTGTGATACCTGCTGGGGTGATTCTTGAATCATGTTTTTAAGGTAGCAGGGGCACGCTCAAAATGTCTTGGGACTTCACTTTCTCACTGAACCTACGCAAAACAACGACGCTGCTTGCTTAAAAAATAAAAAAAAAAATATAGGTTCAGACTGTCCAGGAAGAGGTTCTTCATTGTCTTCCGTTTGTTCCTGATGAATCCCTACTATTGAAGGTCACTGCAGGTTTCTTTTTGGGCGCCTTGTAGGAGGTTACATTCACATCTCTGCTGCAATGACACACAGAAACAAAAGGCAACGCCGGAAACGATTCTCTAATTGCAGAAAGACATCACTTCCTGTAGTACTTCCTGTTTTCAACATCTCTTTTGCGTCACTGATTAGTATTTGAGAAAGGGGGAGCACTCCAAACATTCTATACATTCATTAGTCTTATCCGTGGCGGTACTACAGACCTATCCAAAAATCGCCTTCTGCACGCTGCCATCTTTGTCTGCTGGGCTGTGAACGCCTTTTGAGCATGCGCTGTTGCTCTGCTGTGCGGTATACCGAACGCTGCGCATGCGTCCACAGCTCAGTGACTCAGCATTTGTATCCCGGGTGATAAGTGATGCAAAGGCCTATCTACATGGTGCCTGGAACGCGGCTCCGACTGGTGTCTTTACCATGTCCTAATAAGGGGACCCTAGATTTCCGCCTGATGACGCCATACAAGTGTCCTGATGTCGCAGGCCGAGATTCTGGCGGTGTCACAGTGGCCGTGCTAGAGCTGGTAGACGCTTGTTCTTCTGCAGATTGCCTTCCAGTCTGACAGTCCGCGGAAGTTTCAGCAACCGTTGCTGAAGCTTCTTCAGCAACCAGGACTTTTAGCCCCAACCGCCAAAATCATGATATCCGACAGCTCGACTCTTGTGACTCTGCATTCGTTGCCTCTTAGGCATCACGTTTGATGTATTGGTAAAATAGGACGCTGTACACACCAGCCGAAGACGGGCTCTGTGCACCGTAGGCAGTACTTCGAGTGGCACCAATGAAGTCTCGCTCGGTTTTTGTACTGTTCGAGGCAGTGTGAGGGAGTTAGCCATTCATACCATAGCCGTGGTACGCGTGCCGGACGATGACCACGCATGCCCCGACGAACAGCAGGTAGGTGAGCATCACCAAACCGAGCAGGAGCGTGTTGCGCCCTTCCACCGTCTTGATCCTACACCAAGGATCAACGAATGACTCCCGTGCCCTCTGAACAAATGTATTTTTGTAAAAACAAAATAAAAAAATGTTCTACAGATTGTATGCGAAATATCGTTTTGTGTATCCTTAAAGTTTGAGTACATTTTTTTTTTTTCTTTTTCACGCGAATTCCCTTTAGCGTTAAGGTGCAGAGTATTGCTTGCCAGACTTAGATTTCGAAAAGGTAGATCGCGATTTTTTTTTAGAAATGTTGGTTAACGGCAGAGCAGATGTGCGGAAAACCAAGCAAAAGGTGCATCAAAATTGAAACTTGGGAAAATTGTTGATCGTTTGACAAAAACATCCGTGGGTATCTTGTTGTAGGGAAATCGCCCATATGCAATTAACGAGACCATGTTTGCAATTTCCGCGCTATAAATGAGTTTTTTTTTTTTTTTTTTTTTTTTTTATCGAAACAAAAAAAAAATGTAAAACGACTTTATCCCAGGGCAATATTTGTACCAATTTCCGGATGGTTTTTCGCACATACGTTATATCCTGCTCTGGTTACTAAAGCGACATTCACGATATATAAGAATCCTGCAGATTTGTTTTATGACGCGCGTATCACGCGACGAAAACGTTAGGCTTTTCCAATGCAGCGCTGTGATGTCATCTCCGCGGCGGAGGAAGGAAGGATGTTCGGGCGGTTTGAACCATGCCGGTTTGGCGGCGGATCAGTTTGATTTTAGTAATTATTTTTCATTAAACGTTTTGGTGTCAAATATTGAGACCGCTAAATTCGTCTACGGTGGTGTCAAGAGGGGAAACCGGTAAATCGAACTGCAACCGCGCTCACGTCTCTCTCTTCTCTCCCCCCCCCCCCCCTCCTCCCCTCCCCGGCATTTTGTCGTTCACACGTACTTTAGAGACTTTTGGGTTCATGAACGCGTTTTCATCACCTGAAAGGATCGAAGAAGCCTGTGGCATACTAAAATCTTTTAGGGAGAAAAATAAAAACTTCCCGAGTAGACATATCTCCGGAACGTAATAACAACCTCTAAACTTTTTTTATGCAGTTGTATTTTGTTTTGTGACAATTGGCTCGTGCATTCTTCGTCGCACGTAAAACGCTCGCGCTGTTTTTGGCAGTTGAATTTCCGACGATACCTGATTTACCGCAGTCGCGGTTTGGCATCGAATGTTTACATCTCGATTTTCAACTGTCCATGGATTTAAAGAAGACTCAAAGTCCCAACCCAGCTTTTAAAAATCACAGCCCGTCGAGCCTATGGCGTCAACGTGTCAAGCGAGCATTACCCGCATCGAACGCATTAACATTTGTAAAAGTAGCAGCACCAGGAACCCTTTTTTTTTTTTTAAAGGTCTGTCACAAGGAGTGTCTGACCCGACAGACACTAGACAGACCTTGCAAAGGTTCGCTCGCCAAGCCTTGAAACATTTGGCGAAATTCGTCGAAGTCGGTCATTTGAACAATGCTGCCTAAATTTAAAAAAAAAAAAAAATTTTATTATTAAAGTATACTTCAGTTTATTAAAATTTTTTTAGAAAACTATGATTGATTTTTAGGCAATATCAAAGCAAGGGTAATAGTTTAATAATTCACTTGGTTTGTTACTCTCCTCCGCCAGGTGGTGTCAGCTCGATCTCAATTTCCGCGCATGCGCATAACAGTCAAACTTAACTACAATTGTTATCAACTTATGCGCTAAAAGTTTTTGGAATTCGAACGTGGTCAATCTTAAACCTCAGCAGATGCCGAACAATCCTATACTCCGTTTCACCTTATGTTGTACCGCAGCGAAGGCTAGAAGCGCGAGCTCATAGCGTTGGCAGCTGCCCTTGGTGCACGAGAGCTTGCGCCGCCGAGATGTGCCCTAGAGCAAGGAGCTCGCGCTTGTAGCCTTTCCTGCGGTACAACACAAGGTGAAACAGAGTATAGCAGGAAGATTAAAAGCACAGTCTTCTTTCTGAAGATGCGCAAAATCGTAGTCTTTTCGAACTCACAGGCAGAAAAGACTGATATACCTTTCAAGACCTCACGGACACCAAACATATAGGTTAAATATATGAAAAATTATGATTAAAAGGAAGTATTAATAAGGTATCACATAATATTTTGAGAACCTGGTTTATATTTTTCAAGCAAGCCTATTTTTGTTTGTCTTATTGCTAACAAGCAAGCTAAACCTTACTCTGATGGAAATCCGTCTTCGTCGTAGACCTTCTCCTCAGCTTCTTCGGGTCCTGTCGCAAAAAAAGAAAAAGAAGAAAGAAAATAGGCACGTTGGAAAATTGCATTATAGTCAACTTTATTAACACAGAATTTAGGTGGCTCGGAAAACACCTGTTATTGAGAACCGTTCCTGCTGCGGATCTATGACAAATGTGCCAGCTCATGGCTCGCTATAGATTCAACTGACTTTGAAATCAAACAAAACAGGGCTTGTCGTTTTTTACACTTTGCTATTGGAACAGCTACGATACAAAATCAATGCTGTGGCAATCAGCCAGGTATAGATATTTGTCGACTCTATAGACACCGACAACTTACAAAAACGCGGGGCGTGGCGAAACCCCCGTGCATCTCGTTACCGCTTCGCCGCCAGCGCTATAAGAACGCCGGAGAGCCAATCACGAAGCAAGGAGAGTGAACTAACATATTAAGCCCCGCCCCGCGTCAATTTCAACGTATTTAACTAAACTCATCCTCGGAGGGAGCGCCAGAAACAGAGCCTATAGAGCAAGGCTCAAATATCCCCAAAACTTTTTTTTTTTTTTAAATTTAATCGTAGAAATACAACAAAGCCGAAACCGAAACTAACCTGTAATTTTACTGATCCGCCGTCTTCTGACCTCAGCTATTGTGTACACATTAGCTGATAGACAGCTTGAGCCTGTTTGTCCCAACGTCATAAGCACTCAAAAAGCTGTCGCGATCGTCCGTGGGAATTATAATGGTCTACGATTCATCAAGCTTGTCCGAGTCGAGCAGTGGTGAGCAAATGTTATGGGAACTTCAGCACGAAATTTCAGACGACAGATTCTTCCTCCTATGACGGCAACCGCCACGGGTCCCGAATGCAACCCGTGGCGGTTGCATTCGCGATCGGCCGTCATATGGACCCAGATGCCGCTTCAAAAGCAGGATGGTATGGAAGGCTTTGTTTGCTAGCACTGTGCGAGATTTCTTTCTAGCACGACGCGAACACTAGGATCCAGCGTTCGCGTCAGACTGCTTGGACCCATTTCCTTCTTTGAGAATTCTCGGTCGGAAGCCGATGAGATGTCACTATTCTGCATTTATTCATGGTGTTATTGCACCCCACAGCACATCACCAATTCTTCCCACCCTCCACTGCATGCTGCAAATAGACCAACTCAGACAGAATCTGCGAAACCATAGACGCTCTTTATCACTGCAACGCACAACACCGTGGAAGGGCGAGCGTCGTCTGCTCTCGGATACATCAGTTGACGTCACAAGTGCCCCTACTCGTTGTTGCCAGTAGAGCGGCAGCAGCAGCGATTTGGAGTTGTAAGCGGTAACTTCTAAATGTTTTTTCTCGAAAGAAAGGTTGTTATTTTAAAGAGATTATTTGGTAGACATACGCAGGGGTGGATATATATTGCATGGTTTTAGGACACAACAATAAAACAGGTAGGTTTTCTTGAAATGGAATGTTCTTAGCCTACTTAGTATTTTCACGAATGACAATTATGAGGCGAAATAACTGAGGAAACTAAACGTTTAATGGGCGAACTGTGCCCAAAATAAAAAGGAACAGAAGAAAGCAGGCGTCGCGGGCGTCGAAGTCGGAGCGAAAGAGAAGAGTCGAACGCTGGGGCGAAACTGACTGCGGCTCGCCACGCGGAGCCCCTTATGTACATGCGTGGGCTTCTGGAATAATCGGCGTAGAAAGTTCGACGCGTAGAACATTCGGACCTCGAACAAGCAACATGATTCTCGAATTTACCAGAATACTAGTTTGCAGGAATAAACAAAAGATGCGCCGCTCCCAGGAATCGAACCCTGGCTTTTCGCGTGGGAGACAAGCGCGATAACCGTTACGCCACGGGCGCGCTGCCTACTTGGTCAGCTGCGCCCGCGGCATTATTCCCCCTTTAGAAAAGTGCATCGTCCCGATGCAGCACAAAACTAAAAAAACAAATCCACAACTAAAGGACAGCAGAATCACGAGCCACAGTTCACAGCTCACAGTTCACTCGTCGACGAAGGTGGAAAGTGCTATCGTTCGTAATACGGCTTCAGCCGGACGACGTGCACCACCTCGGGTCGCGGCTGACGTCTGGTTGATGGTCGTGTTCCGTCGGGAAGAACTTCGTAGTTCAGATCTCCGAGGCGTCGGATGACCTTGTAAGGCCCAAAGTAGCGCTTCAGCAGTTTCTCGCTGAGACCGCGACGACGAATCGGCGTCCACACCCACACTCTGTCTCCGGGCTGGAAGTGGACGGCGCGGCGACGAAGATTGTACCGGCGAGCGTCGACACGCTGTTGATCGTGGATTCGAAGGCGGGCTAGTTGGCGTGCTTCTTCTGCTCTCTGGCTGACCACATGGGCATCGTCGCATCCGTCATCCACAGGCTCATGGGGCAGCATCGCGTCCAGCATGGTCGTCACTTTTCTTCCATGCACCAGCTCGAATGGTGTAAACCCGGTTGTTTCTTGAGCTGCGGTGTTGTAGGCGAACGTGATGTATGGTAATACCTCGTCCCACGTCTTGTGCTCTACGTCGACGTACATGGAGATCATGTCGGCGATCGTCTTGTTGAGCCGCTCCGTTAGCCCGTTGGTCTGCGGATGGTACGCGGTGGTTCCGACGATGGCTGGTGTGGCTGAGCCGAAGGATCTCTTGCGTGAGCTGGGCCAAGAACGATGACCCTCGGTCGGTTATCAAGACTTCGGGGGCACCATGTCGAAGGAGAATAGACTCGACGAAAAACTTGGCGACTTCCACCGCTGTTCCCGACGGAAGGGCTTTCGTCTCCGCGTACCGGGTAAGGTAATCCGTGGCAACGATTATCCAGCGGTTCCCCGACGTCGATGGCGGGAAGGGCCCAAGCAAATCCATTCCAATTTGTTGGAAAGGCGTAGTAGGGGTCGATATCGGTTGCAGGAATCCCGCAGGTCTCGTCGGAGGTTTCTTACGCCGTTGGCACTCGTGGCATGACCGTGTGTACAGATGAACAGTCTTCGGGAGTTTTGGCCAGTAGTACTTGTCACGAATCCGGGCAAGGGTCCTGCTGTAGCCGAGATGTCCGGCCGTTGGGTCGTCGTGGCACGCTTGAAATATTTCTTCTCGGAGGCTGGTAGGGACAACCAGTAGCCAGGGAGTTTCGCTGGTTCCGAAATTCTTTCTGAATAGTACGCCTCGCCGCAGGACAAAGCTCGGTAGGTCCCGAGAAAAGACCCGTGGGACAGAGCCTCCTCGACCTTCGAGGTGGTCGATCACGGAGCGAAGTTCCGTGTCGTCGCGTTGCAGTGCCCTCATGTCGGTAGCGTTAACTGCGCCTAGAAAACGGGCGTCGTCATCGTCGTCGGCGCCGGAGATTGGAGGTTCGACTGGAGCCCTAGACAAACAGTCAGCGTCATTATGCTTGCGGCCGGATTTATGCACAATGGTTACGTCGAATTCTTGCAGTCGAAGGCTCCAGCGGGCGAGGCGTCCTGAGGGATCCTTGAGGTTGGCGAGCCAGCAGAGGGCGTGGTGGTCTGTGACCACGCGGAACGGGATCCCGTACAAGTACGGACGGAACTTGGTTATCGCCCAGACGACTGCAAGACATTCCTTGTCGGTCGTTGAATAATTTTGTTCTGCCTTGGACAGCGCCCGGCTTGCGTAAGCGATTACTCTCTCTGTTCCTTCTTGTTGCTGAACGAGTACCGCACCGAGACCGGTATTGCTGGCGTCCGTGTGGATTTCTGTCTCCGCAGACTGATCAAAATGCCCGAGGATAGGGGGCGACTGGAGCCTTCGCTTGAGTTCGTCGAACGCTTGTTCTTGCTCCTTTCCCCACTGGAACTGCACGTCGTCCTTCGTCAGATGCGTCAGCGGTGCAGAAATTTGTGCAAAGTCACGAACGAAACGTCTGTAGTAGGCGCACAGCCCTAGGAACCTTCGGACGGCCTTCTTGTCTGATGGTTTCGGGAATTCGGCGACAGCAGACGTCTTTGCAGGATCAGGGCTTACACCCTGAGCGCTCACAACGTGTCCCAAGAATTTCAGCTCACCATAGGCGAACCGACACTTGGAAGGCTTGAGTGTCAGCCCAGCAGTCTTGATAGCATGTAGCACAGATCGCAATCGTCTCAGGTGCTCGTCGAATTCGCTTGCGAACACCACAACGTCGTCGAGGTACACGAGACAACTCTGCCATTTCAAGCCGGAAAGGACTGTGTCCATAACGCGCTGGAAGGTTGCCGGCGCTGTGCACAGTCCGAACGGCATTACTTTAAATTCATACAGTCCGTCCGGCGTGACGAAGGCCGTCTTCTCGCGATCTCGTTCGTCGACCTCTATCTGCCAGTACCCGCTCTTCAAGTTCCATCGACGAAAAGTAACGGGCGTGGCGCAGCCGATCCAGGGTGTCGTCGATGCGGGGCAGCGGATAGACGTCCTTTTTTGTTACTGCGTTCAGCCGGCGATAGTCCACGCAGAACCTCAGGGTTCCGTCTTTCTTCTTCACCAGGACTACTGGGGAAGCCCACGGACTGTTAGAAGGCTGGACGATGTCGTCATCAAGCATTTCCTGAACTTGCTTCTGGATGATTTCCCTTTCTTTCACGGAAACTCGGTACGGTGGCCGATGCACAGGAAGTGCGCTGTCATCAGTAACAATTCGATGTTTCGCAATCGGCGTTTGACGCACCTTTGACGACGTGGAGAAGCACTCACTGAACTCGGCGAGAAGGTCACTGAGTTGTCGTCGTTGTGGGGCTGGGAGGGACGGGTCGATGTCGAGCTCTGATGGCGTGATTTTCTTGCGCTGCGTCGGAGAGGCGTCTTCTGAGATCACGGCGATCGCGGCTGAGTCCTGAATTTCCTCGACGTAGCCCACAGCTGTACCCTTGGTAAGGTGCTGCGACTCTTGCCGGAAGTTGGTGACAAGGGCTACGGTACGCCCGTCCTGAAGCTCAGGTTACGCCTCTGGCAATGCCAATTCCTCGTCCAACGAGAAGTTGAACGCTTCCTTCCAACAGTGCTACACCGCAGGTGGCTTCTTCGGTCCCGACGGGCACAAAGACACTCGACAGCGGCGGCAGGTTTACGTGATTGGCAAGGACTCGTACTGCAGCTAACGTCACTTTGGGATTTTCCGCCGATAGGACAGGCTTCTGAAGCGTCACCTTGTTCTCCGCAAGGTCCATGACGGCGCCGTATTCACACAAGAAGTCCATTCCGAGAATGACGTCCCTCGAACAGTCTTGCAGAACGACGAACTTCACAGGGCACGTCTCACCGTGGATCTTGACGCGAGCGGTGCATATCCCGATTGGTGTGATGGGATGCCCTCCGGCGGTTCGTATTTGAGGTCCATCCCACGGCGTTGTCACTTTTCGCAGGCGGCGAGAGAGCCTCCCATTCAAGACTGAGTAGTCTGCTCCGGTGTCCACGAGTGCCGATGCGTCGTGGCCGTTGACAATAACGTTTAAGCTGTTGGAAACCGATGCAGGCGCGTCGTTGTGATGCGGAGCGTCGGGAGAGCGGGAGCGCTCCGTCGTTCTTGGAGGCTCTTTGCTTCGGTCGTCTTCGGCAACGCCACCTCCAGGCGTTGCCGCACTTAGTTTTCCCGGCGACGTAGGGGAGACAGGCTCTCTCGGCGGGGTCGTGGCACTGGAGACGCTGAACGTCTGGGCGACGGTGAGCGGGATTCACGGCGGAGAGGCGATGCTGAGGATGGCGAATGTCGAAGGTACTCCTCGATGTCGTGAGGGTGTTCGCCGTACCTCAGGCTTGGGTTGTTCGGGTGGAACCCACGCAGCCCAAGTCGGCGGTAGGGGCATCCACGATAGATGTGGTTGGCTTCCCCGCAGTGGAAGCAGAGCGGGCGTCGGTCGGCCGTTCGCCACAGGTCGGTCTTTCTTGACGAAGATGGTTCTCGGCGTATATGCGCCCGATCTTCCTGGCGTCGGGGATACTGCGGCTCGGGAGACTCACGTCGGGGGGCCGACATGTACGGGAGCGGGGCTGGTGGTGTTCGTCGGACCATTGCGGCGTAACTAAGAGCGGGCTCCTCCGGTGCTGCTACGGTGACAGGAGTCTCCGGCTGGAAGGCTCGGTGAACCTCCTCTCGCACGACTTCGGCGAGTGAGAGAGAAGACGGGCGATCTGCAGCAGGTAGGATCTTGCGGAGCTCTTCCCGGACGATATCCCGGACGATCTCCCGGAGGCTGTCGACACCGCTGGTATTCGGGTCCAGTAGGGAAGCTGCGACGGTTGGAGCAGTAGGCGCGCCGGCGAGTCGGTGGTAGTGGCTTGCTCGGGCCGTCAGTGCGCGCTCGATGTTGGTGGCTTCACTCACAAAAGCATCGACGGTCGTCGGGGGATTGCGAACCAGGCCTCCAAAAATTTCTGCCTTGACGCCTCGCATGAGGATTCGAAGTTTCTTTTCCTCGGCGGCCTCCGGGTCGGCTCGGGCACTTAGACGCAGGACATCCTCAACAAAGCTGGTTCAGGCTTTCGTAGGGGCCCTACACCCTTGTTTGAAGCAGGTCCTCTGCTCGCTGGTGACGATGGTGGTTAATGAATGTCCGCTTAAGTCCGGCGACGCAGGACTCCCATGTAGTGAAGGAGGCTTCGTGGTTTTCAAACCAGTGCCTCGCAGTGCCTTCAAGCGAGAATTAAAGGTTGTGGAGGCACTGCTCAGTCGTCCATTCGTTGTGGCGGGCTACACGTTCGTAGTGTCGCAGCCAGTCTTCGATATCCTCGTGGACCTCCCCGTGGAAAGGCGTCGGATTCCGGGGTGTGACGGGCAGGACGACGACAGGCGGGGTGGTCATGGTCGGGATCTTCTTCCGGTTCTCGGGCAAGAGACCAAATTCGGGAGACTGACCTCTGGTACGACGGCTTTTTCGGGCTTCGGCTTCTTCGGTGAAGGGTAGCCCTCCAGGCCTGAGCACGTTGCTTGGCCGGGATGTCTTCGGAGGGGTGCGCTTAACGGGCATAGAATGCAATACCCCGCACCTCCACCAAAATGTCACGAATGGCATATGATGAGGCGAGAATAACTAAAGAAACTAAACGTTTAATGAGGCGAACTTGTGCCCAAACAAAATAAAAGCAAGGTAGCGTTGCAGGCGTCGATGTCGGCGAAACAGCAGGATCGATCGCTGGAGCGAGACTGACTCCGGCTCGCCACGCGGAGCCCCTTGCTCAGCAAACTTATCTGGAACACATGCTAAGCCTAATCTTGGCTTGTTCTATTTTATTTTTTTCTATGTGTGCGTGCATAGCTTGCCCTAGCCCTAAGTTATTTCTCTTTGTGTCCCACTATGTCGGTGGCATACCTTCAGTTCACATAAATATGCGCAGTTCTCTTATATTTATCTTTTTTCTGCATTCAATATTCCACAAGTGTTCCGTATAAGTTTGACGACGACTGTACATGCGTGGGCTTCTGGAATAACGGCGTAGAAAGTTCGACGCGTAGAATGTTCGGACCTCGAACAAGCAACATGATTCTCGAAATTACCAGAATACTAGCTTGCAGGAATAAACAATAGATGCGCCCCTCCCAGAAATTGAACCCTGGCTTTTCGCGTGGGAGACAAGCGCGATAACCGCTACGCCACAAGCGCGCTGCCTACTTGGTCAGCTGCGCCCGTGGCAATATAGCAACGTAACAATATGATTTCGTAATCTTATAGACGTTACGAGCGTTCAGGAATGCTAATACTAATAAATTTTCTCGGTTAATAGAAACACATCACAATTCGCATCATTCATACACGCCTTTAAATACAGACGCACAAGAAATGCCTTGAACTTGGGCACACGCATGGAATTCGCAAAACAAGAAATCCGGGCGATGTTCTATGATACAAATGCTAAGAAAGCGCCACTGTAATTGAAGTGAACGAACACGACGGCACGAGCGTTTCTGCTGTCTTGAGGGTTCCGCCACAACATCGCCGCACGAGTAGATGGATCTTCCCTTCCAGGATGTGCTGGGCTATCATCGCCACACACGACAAGAATTTAGTAAAGGATAGCGCTCTGCGCGGAACGATGAGATTCCACCACGTCGACCACGTCGACGATCACCACCGATGCCATGTTGTTTAGCAGATAGCAGGAACTGCGATTGGCAGGCAACGCGCGCGGCCGAGCTCTCCTCAGCAGACGCCGCTCATAGGTTGACAGCACAGGGGCAGTCTGATCTTTCTCTTGCTTCGTTTACCACAAGATAGATGGCCCATGGCCCCGAGCAATATAAAATTTGGCAATTTACGTCACATCTCTAATTATGTTACAAAATGTGGATCCGAATATTCTTTAACAAAAATTGTGAATAGACTTTCGCCGGCTATTTAGTTTTTATGATCGCGGTGCTGGTGAGATAGGCTCTTATCCAATATACTACGTGGATTTGTCTGACGTGCTTTTGGCGCCGCGGATAAATCGCAGTGAAAAGGCAGAGAGCTTTCGAAGGAACTAAAATATAAACGAGTCTGCTTTTCTTTTAAAAATTTCATGTCTAAAAAAAGAAAACAAATTCCGCAGTATTTTTGTGTTTTGGTCTTCTTTTCACAATATTTATGACGTGCGGTGGATGAAATTCAATTTCAAAATCATTTCATGGTCTCTTTAAGCTTTAGTTAGACATGTGCTGCGTAATACGAGAGGAACTGTCGAGGGCATTGCTCCACAACTACGGTTATGGGTGCTATTTGTTATACCACCATCCCCCATTAAACTTGTGCTTTCAAGAAGCCCGATTAAACAATAACCAATCTGGCTTTTAATAAGCTTCCTTCAGTTTTTTTGAAAACCATCTCTATAGACGCTTTGCAGCAGCCGTGCTTGGGCGCCGCCATAACTGACCTTCAGTTTTTGTTTCCCCTTATTACGTTTACTTCACTTCGTTATTACCATAGCAGGCCAGGTTATTGCCATCTTAGATTTATTCTGTCTTTCTCCCCAGCATTCGCCTTTGTGGAGGCTCGTCCGCACCAATTTCAGTGGACGGTATCTCGGTAAAACAAGAGAAGGTCAGCAATGGCGGCTGTATTCTGGCGCGTGTGTAAAGCGTCTATACTCCCAACCACCCCCCCCCCCCCTTCCCCTCAGGTGGGGTAGCTATAGCTGTGCAGCAATCTACTCCATGCATATAAATACCCTAAACACTACATTGTAGACTGTGGCAGTTCGCTGTTTTGTCTCATCGCTTGATAAGTTTGCTCTCTTTACATACCTTTACATCCCGTCTCTTGTCTTTACGTATATAACTCTTTCTAAACATACATCATTACCAACGCGCTCACTAACAAGTATAACAATTAATCATCAATACGTTTAGTTCGTATTGCAGAGGCAACAGAACCTGAAACAGTGTGAAGAGCCATAACTTGTTCCTTAGGGACTGCTTGTCTTGAATTACAATATTGTTATCTTCTTGACTGAGTGGCTGCATCAGTGGCAGCATCATGCATATAAGAGGATCTTCCAAACAAAAGTTAATCACACCGAACTTTATACGGTGCCTCCGGTTGCTTCGCATATTCAAGCAGTTGCCTGCGAGCATAACGAATCGAGGCCGAAAAATCTCCCCGCACGGCAACCTGAGTGTTCTCCAGCTTATGTCCCGAAGAAAGAATAATAACTTCTTTATTTTTGAAGCGGCAAAATTGTGCAAAAATAGGCCGGTTTTTATTGACCTAATTGCAACAGATTCTGTGCGCTCTTTCAATGTTGGGTTTATCAATTGTTATCCCCAATCTGTTAACGCACAGTGACACCAAAGATTCCTCTGATTGGCTCTATGTTTCAGTTTGGTTATCTGGTAAACCGAAGATGGGAAGGTTACTTCTAGGCAGTCTGTTTTCTGCGTCATCTGCAGCTGCTTCCCAGGAAGCCATATTTTGGGATATGCTGTCTATGGTTTCCGATGGAACTGTCTATCTATGTTGGAACGCAAACTAAATGATGTAGAAAACTGCACCGGGCACTGATTGGCTGTTCTCTCGGGTCACGTGACATGATGTTGAAATGTAGTTTTTTCCTATGCAGTTCGAGCTATGCTCGTAAAATGACGCAGTTGGCGTTCACGTCAAAATGTCGTCGCGATGCATGTGACGATGCACTTAACTGAGTGGTCGAGACGAAGCCGGAGATCGTTCTGCATCGTAAAAGATGGCGACCCTAACATATGCATCTCTACTGTTGGGTTCGCCAGCGGATTGAGTTTTTAGAAATCATCGGGATGCTCTCGAGACGAGCGATGCGAGGTTTGTGGGCGAATACCAGCTGACCGAATAGGTGACTCGCTGGCTGTGCGACCAGCTTCGCGGAAAGCTCCACCGGCGTCGCGAAGGGCCCCATGTGCTGACGGTCGAACAATAAGTCCTGGCAGCTCTACGCTTCTACGCCGCTGGCGGCTTCCTGGAGACCGTCGGGAGCGACGAAAACATTGGCGTTCACCAGTGCTCTGTGTGTCGCGTACTTGTTGACGTCACCAACGATATCATCGATTGCCTCGGATTGAAGTGGGTGTGTTTCAAGCAAACTCAAGCAGAGAAGGCGCTCACAAAAGGGAAGTTCGTCGAACGGTGCAAGTTCAGCGACGTGATCGATAAATATTCTAAATACTTTTACACGATTCAACACCATTGTGTTTTATTTGAGTGCACGCCATATAAGCGATTTGGCAGAGCGAAAAGCCAGGCAACGGTAACAGGCTTAAGTTGTGCTAGTCGGTACTTACATCAGGTGTAAATGCTTTAAGACGTATTTATTGGACGACGTTCCGAGCGGGGACCGCTCTTCAATATATATATATATATATATATATATATATATATACATATATATATATATATATATACTTTATTTTAAAGTAACAACTTCAGGTAAGGCCAGCTGAACTGGAATAAACATACACATAAAGAAAATACCATACAGACCGTGGGACTAACAACTGATTTTCTTTTTCCTCCTCTTCTACTAGGAACCCCACTTGAGGGAAATATTCTCTTCTCTTCTTTTTCGCTTCCTACTTCACCGAAAATTTAACCCCGAAGGAACATTTCTTCTTTCTCCTGCAGCACGAGAGAAGTTGCGCTAACGCAGTCAAAAAAAGTCAAAAAGTCAAATTTGTCGTTAGTTGTTTATACAGCAGAAGGTTAGTCTGCCTGAACAGGGCGACATTGTTACCCACTGTAGATAAGCAATTTAGGCAGTGCAGTACGACTGCTAGGCTGGGGCTTTTAACGTGCACCACGCACTAGTGATACACGGCCGAACAGCACACGCTATATCCGAATCCCGTGCTCGGGCGTGGCACGCACGAGTATAGGCCCGTAGCTCTCAAGTTTTGAGCAGCGCTCCAGGCGAGCAATATAGAATATTTGGCTCGGGCGTCCCTGTCAAGCACGCGCGCTCGTGCAGTGCGAGCATCTTTCAGGAGGACGTGTTTTTGCGAGTAGCTTCGGCTTCGCTATCACGTAAAGTGAAACATACGTGCTCGCGGAAGCTATGAAAGCAGGCAAAGATGAAAGGAATGTTTAATGGGACGCTGCAGTCGCGAGCTGCATAATTCTTTTTTAATATTTATATTTTTAGAGGTTTTGTTATCGCACATCTTCAGATGCTTGCATTCGAAGGTGGCACATGCAAAATCGAACGTTACAGAGCAACCTGGATGGTTCAGCCATCATAACATGGTCGCGTCTTGCAGATGCACTCGCGCCCCCTGCCCCAGAGCAACGGCCCTTCAATTCTGCTCGCGTTTTGATGGACGGGCCTTGAGAGTTCAGCTCGTCCACAATTTTGTCCCACACCTCGTCCCGCTCAGGCTTGGTCAGAGGACTGTCAGTGGCGGCCCTCACTAAAACCTGGTTCTCTGTCAAAAAAGTCGTTCAGAAGGCTAATCTTGTGGACCGACACGCGAGGACTTTACCTGCGCTTCTTCGTGTTGTTGGCCATGACTGCCTGCCTGCGCAACGTAAAGGGCTGCAGCTAATGCTAATAGTGTCTGTGTAACTTAAGTAAACTAAATATTTCATGCGACAAATTTCAACAAAAAATAGTTTAGTTAAATTGCTCTGCACTATACGTTCCGGATACTTAAGATTATTGCTTTCTAGAACCCTTCACTGCCGAGTTTTGCGATTCTTCGAAATTACCTGTAGGGAGAAAAACAATGATGTATTTTCATCTCAATCGCCACAGTTCGGCGACGTCACCGGACACGTCACGGTGCAGTTCTCTTCCGATGTAGTTTGTTGGCGATGGAGATTAGGCTGCTCCCACCGGCGACGTCACGATGCAGTTTCTCCACCGCTTTTTTTCCAGCATAGACAGGCTGGTCTGCTTTGTTCGAGGCTCGTAACTCGCTCGTCAAGCGTGTGCATCTTAATGTTAATACGAACCTGCCATTGCCCCATAGCTTGAAATGACGACAGGAATTGCAATTGTTCTTGCTAAATATGTCTTACTGTATCAAGAACAGCGGAACATTCAAACGAGTCGTTTTGCGTGTCCGGTCCAGAGCTCTTATCAGGTCCCGGGATTTGTTCTACGTCCCCGAACAAGAGCAAAAGTACACGCATTGAAACTGCACGGCAAATGAATAGCAAACATTTTGCATGCACACTGCGCCAGATTTCACCAACATCATAGGCGCACGACACTGCAAGAAGGCAACGGTTAGAACACTTATAGCAAGGCGAACCGTTGAAGTAACTAGCCTGGGTTACAATTAGGCTTAAGACCTTGTTCGGCGCGGTGTCAGCCACAAACGTGGCATCGGTGATGGGCGTTTAAATAGCCTTTCTGGAGACGTCCTGGTTGCCAAACAAAAGAATCGGTTGTTCCAGACGCAGTGGTAGATTCCGATAATCATCCGGCAGGACGATGTTAACTGGTTGATGCAGGCAACTCCATCGCGCGTTGAAGAAGTTGATCCAAGTCCCCAGGCAGCAGAAAGAACCTAGGTTACAAATAGACTTAAGACCACGTTTGGTGCGGCGTCAGCCCACCGAACATAGTCTAACCAGTGTGTGTTGTAAAACACTTGAACATATATTTCTAACATATTTCGCCAATTACAAGCGAACAATTTCTTCGTAAGATATTAACATGGATTTAGAGCAGGCTTTTCTTGTATCACTCAGTTCGTCGGGTTCTCCTACGATGTCTTTAGAGCGCAGCTCTTAGGTGCCCGTTTCCAAATTGAGCGGCGACACCGTCGCCGTCGCCGTCGGCATCAACGTTACTGGAGCAAGCTCAGTTTCGCAGCTCCCTATTCTCGCCTGCAGAGGAGAGTGGCCCAGGTGGCGGTCACGAGAACTAGCGGCTCTGCAGTCGGATCTTGCTTCCCTGTTTCGTGCGTCGCCTACTACCACCACGTCGAGAGATTTATTTTCTTTTTCTTTTCTTTTTTACTTCCATGTGTATAATAGCAACAAAAAGATGATGAAGATAAAGTGTAATACACCACAGAGATCAGAGTCAGCGCATTGTGAGTGTTCTTTCTTTGACTGTTTGATATTTATTTTTGTGTGCGTCTGTTTCCTCGCGCTGTGAAGTGTTAGTATGAATCAACAACTCGCCCAAGCTCAAGTATTGCTATTCAAGCTTGGCGGGCTAGACAATCCGGAAGCAAGGCTCGACCGCAGCGCTGCTAGTTCCCGTGACCGCCACAGAGCCCACGTCGCAGGCGGAGCTGTAAAACTGAGCTTGCTCCAGTAACGTTGGTAGGCATAACCGCGCATTGCATTATGGGAAGCTTCCCATAATGACTTCACACGTGACGTCACGTGTTACGTCATGAGGGTCACTAGGGTCACGAGTGACGTCACGAAAATTACTCGTGGAAGGTAACGACGAAGGTCACGACATTTACAGTGACCTTCAAGAGTCACCGTCGCGATAAAGCATTTTGAATGAAATGTAAAAATAAACATGCTTTGCAGTTTGTGCCTTGTACCTCGCGCGTGGTATACAGGCTTCCCTTAACATATGGTAGGACGTACGTGGGACAGACAGGAAGATGTGTTAACGATAGGCTCTCTGCACTGTCAAGCCTGCACATGTACTCAAAATCTGTCCAGCACCGCTATCATAGGTCGATATAAAGGAAACTCTCCAGGGAAATTCACGAGGCGTATATCATACAAAGTCTGGGGAAGCACTCCGTGAGCCATCCTTCTGTTACTTTGTCTGAAAAGGAAGTTTTGCACGTGCCTGTTGGTTAAATGTAATTTTCTTTCTTCTTCTCTTCTGGATAAAATATTGAGTTGTGAGTTCAGCGTCTATCCTGTCTCCTGCATTCTTCTATAGTTTCCTGACGTTGTTTCGCTGACTTTAACCATATATAATGCTTACTAACTAGCCGAGCTCACCACCCTTCTACGATTTATTTGTTGTACTGGTTTATGCCTGCTGAGCACCTTAGAAGCTACATATTTCAGCGTTCCAACCACCTCATTCACCTCCATTGACCTCTCACTTAATAACCCAACATGTTCCCTCTCGTCTCCTGGAGAGTTGATGGCAACTCATATGGAAGTGATGATGTTTCGATAATTTTATACAGCATTGGACGACCTGTTACACTTCAACACGAACTCCCCACTGAAAATTTGACGCAGCAAACTGGTCAGTTTTTAAGCGAACCTTTTTGTTTAACCAGCCCATCTCTTCACTAGTTCTTTATTGATTGCGTAACTGTGCATATCACCAAGCATATTTTAGAAGCATGAATCATTGCCATATCCATGACATCAACAGACCTTCCCAAGAAACCCCAAGTATGGCGGAATGACGACTGCTGCATGGCAAAGAGAAAAAGAAAGCAAGGTGTGACTTTGAAACGTAAACAAATTCCAATAAAATAAACGCTTAACAAAAGGCCGACATATGGAGTAACTAGTGAAATCTGCGGGTCCAAAAGTACCGCTCGAGGAGCTCGAGAGAGCTCGAGCCCTTGGATTCTTTGCTAGCGACAGCCGGGATTTTTTGTGTCTTGAACCCAACCTGACCAGCCCCAGTTGAACCAGTTTCAAAGGGAGGAGAGGAACCCTAGTCGCGTACAGCGAGCTCTGCCGGCCTTATACAAGTACAACCTTCAAACAGTATTCATGTTCTGTTGTCATTAATTTTAGGCGCGACATTTGGTGGAGGTTCGGGGTAGTTCGTCGAGATGCAGGACGAGCCACAACAATCCCGAGGGCGGCAACGTCGCGATCGCCGAGCACGCCTATAGCACCAGCAACCAGCCAGGTCAAGCGAAGATGTAGGCAGAATTTACCCAAGCAAGAAATGAGTGGACAAGGAGGAAGAAGTACCACGTAACATAGATCAAAGGTTTGCAAAGCTCTTCGAACTCGCCAAGCACGGCTAAACAAAATCGTAATCGCAATCATAATTTTTATTGGCTCAGGAAAGCCGTGGGACCGCGGAAAGGCGACAGCCCGTACCATGGAGGCCCGCGGTGTCACGTCTAGTGATGATGATAATGAGATTATATATACAGGGGGGCCATGTTGCACGTTTTGAACTCCCAGGAGACTAGGGAAAAGAAGTGACGTAGGTATGAATGAACCAACGAGGGAATGAACGTACCTTAGCAGATAGCGTCAACAGCGACTCCACCAATACACATCCAAAGAGCGTTGTTGACGTCACTTCCTTCTGCCTAGTCTCCTGGGAGTCCAAAACGTGCAACATAGCCCCCAGGGGAAGGACGACGCAGTCTTCTCAACATCGCAAGCACCGTTGCTTGAAGGCTCGATGTTTCCCAAGACACCTCGATCAGCTGTGAGAAGTGTCATGGCAAAGGTTGGTGTCCGGAGGCATCACCGTGCGTTGGGGCTGGGAAAGCCCTGGCGGTTTGATGGTGATGAGGACGACGTGCTCTTCTGATCCGCCGTACGAGTCTTTGAAGTTCGGCGGTGGTTCAGGCCAGTAGGCCAGCGAGCCAAGGTGACCTTTGGCAGGCTGTTCAATGAACGTTCTGGATGGTAAAGCTCTGGCGGTTGATGGTGCGCTGGCTCGCTTGGTTGAAGGCAGCGGCTCCAGGTGGTGGCCCAGTTGAAGTAGACGGCTACCACCCCCTATGCATTGACGTCCAGGGCTAGAACGTAGCACCGCCGTCACCCGGTGTAGCTTCCTAGCATTGTTCAAAAGAAACGACGGCGGAGAAGGTGACGGCTGTAAGCGGTTACTCCCTACGAAGTAGAATCATACCGCCAGCTATGAGCACCGAGAGCCAACAATCACCGATGGCGGTCTTCATGTGACCGTACGGTCCCCTGTCGCACTTCAAAGGGAGTCCGGACGAAGATTTGGAGGAGTGGATGCTTCTCTTCGAGCGGTACGCCACAGCCATGTCGTAGGCAGACACACAAAAAGCGAACAACCTAGTCTTCGCGCTGGAGGACGAGGCGCGGTACTGTTTTTCCACGGCTCTCCGAGAGGCGACCGCGTAGCCACTCTTACAACGTGGCAGCAGTGGCAGCAAGCCCTCCACCGAGACTTCGCTGGAGAGCACGTGTGAGACTGGGCGTTTATGCAGCAGCAAGAGCGCCGTCAGCAGGTGAGCGAAACACAGCAACATTACGTCTCAAGTGTACTGCAGCTATGCGCACGGGCAAGCCCGACGATGTCGGACACAGAGAAAGTTTGCTGTCTCCTTCGGGGCCTGAGACCGGAGCCTGAGACCGGAAATGATGGAGAGAGTTTCAATCTCTGACCCGCGTACCCCAGCCTACTTCCTGAAGCACCTCCAACGACTTACCCACGTTGGTGCTATGGCGCGGCAGGCCATGTTGGTAATGCCAACGCATGACTCTTTGGATTTGCAACGCCACCTCCATTTTGTCGTCATCCGGCTACAACACAGGGTAATGTTTCTTTAACACCCCCGGCCGACACTGGGTCTCGCCTGAATCTTTCGCACGCCCTCCATGCACAAATACCAGTGGCACCCGAACCGACTGCAAACAACACTACAGCAATATTCGGAGCGCTTCAGGACAGTGTCTGCGCACTGACGCTTGCCGTTGAGCAACTGGGAAGGGTGCCTCAACGTTTCCCACTACGACTAACAAGAAACGAAGGTGGTGAGGTCATCTGCTTCAGATGTCATCGCCCGGGTCACATCCAGCGCCAGTGTCCTGAGTTTGTACCCCGAACGCCTGAGAACAGCAGATATAATTTTATCCGCGACTCTGCAGCCTCCCGACTCAACAGTTTTCCAAACCAACAGGGAAACTGAAAAGCAAGGGTCCCCAAGCCTCGCCCCTACTCCAACAAGAAGGTAGAAGGTTTCGTAGGTGCGGCATACTCTGCATCGCACCTCATCATACTACCGGCAACGATCGACGGTAGTGACGTTCAACTAATCTTGGACACGGGCGCCACTACAAACATTGTGTCCGGTGTGTTTGTGGCTCGCTTAAGAAAGGCAGCCCACCAAACAAACTCCATGCTCAAAAGTGTGAGTGGGGAGTTGTTGAGTGGCTCTGGTGAAATCGCAATGGAAGTCGTGATAGGACCAGTACGTATCTGTACCATGTTTGTTGTGCTCAATGAGTTGTCTTACGACATTGTGTGCGGACTACCATTTTGTGCAGTAGCAAAGATGATACTAGGCTTTCCGTGGAAGAATATTATGATCCAAGGACATGCACTCCGGCTGAGCCTTGAAAGCCCGCTCGCCGCCGTTCCACCATCCGCACATCTGGACTGCTGCATGGAGATGACAATCATTCCAGCCTGCACCGAGGTCCTGCTACCGGTATCAATCCCCGCACAGGGAGCATTCCTCATCAAGCCGCTCTTGGAGACGTTACTGACCAGGCCAAATGTTGCAAGCATATTAACTGAGGTTAGTGAAAATGTCGGATACGAACGTGTCGCTAACCCGTCTTCTTCGTCCATCACGATAACCAGAGGAACTGCAGTCGGGCACGCAACGTCTCTGTTCAACGTGCTACTCGCGACAACCCCCCTACAAAATGCTGACTGTAATATACACGAAGTTGATGTGGCAGCTAACCTAAGCGACACACAGAGGGATATAGTTCACTCACTATTAGGTGAGTATTCACATCTGTTCTCACAAAAAAATCTTCTGGTTCGGACTCATCTGGTCGAGCATGAAATTGATGCGGAAAATGCGAGACCTGTGCGCCAGAACCCATACCGTAACTCGACATATGAGCGCCAGGTCGTCCGAGAGCAGGTCAGCGATATGTTACAAGGGGGTGTGATTCGAGAGTCTACCTGCCTCGGGTCGTCGCCAGTGGTCCTCGTGCGCAAGCGTGATGGGTCGTGGAGATTCTGTGTGGACTACTAGAAAGTAAATGCTTAAACCAAAAAAGATGTGCACCCACTGTGGCGTTCGACTTCCGCCGCCCGCCGCAGGTGACCGACCAGACGACTCGTTCCGTGGACTTAAACAAGGTTTATTACCATGACTGAGAGAGGAGCCCGGTCAAAACCAAACAGTCAATTGCCACTGGCCCGGCTCAGCTGACCGGCTCGGCTGACCACCGGACGGTCCTGGGCCAACACCATCCAGGTTGCGACGCTGGCTTGCTCGTGGCGTGGCGAAAAACGCGCCGCCAAACGCCTAAAATGGTGTGCGCGGCGGACCCGGTCCTGGTGGTAGTGGCGATCCTGCGAGAGCGATACGGAACGCACACACACGTAGAAAACAAAAAGGCGAATTAACGGGTCTGGTTGCAATACGCCAAACAAGTTCGGAGGCACTCGCGAACAAAATTGCCCCTTTGTGAAAACAAAGGGCAGACCCACGGGAAGGAGATAAACCCTCCCCCCTCCCCCCTCTCCGCGAAGAGAAGCACAGCCAGCCAAAAAGGATATGAACAATTGGGTGTTGGGTCACCGTGGGCGCAGGTTGTACCGCCTGGGTGGTGTTCCACGGTCAGACGGCTGGCTGGGGGCTGGCTGTTCCGGAGCCGGCGAAACAGCTGCTGGCTTGAAGTAACGCTTCAGCTCAGACACATGAATCGGTCCGTATTGCTGTGTGCCATGCAATCGTGCTAAGCGGTAGGTTAGCGAAGAAACTTTTTTCAGTTATGTGAAAGGGTCCATCCCAGCGGTTGGCGAGGGATGCTGCGAAGCCTTTCGACGAGTCGCTGAGGGGGTGTGTCCGGCGAAGTACCAGGTCTCCAACCTGAAATTGAACGTCGGGGCGGCCCTTGTCGTACTGGGCGTCTTGTTGAAGACGAGCGACGTCGAGGTTCTCTCGTGGTTCATGAACGGCCGACGAGAGTCGGCGATGGACGTCTTGAGCGAACTGCGCATACGGGCGTCCATTCTGCGCGAAACCTGTGTATGAAAATGAGCTTTTCTTTGGGAAGGTTATCTCCTTACCAAAGTTGAGGCGCGCAGGTGTGAAACCGGTTGATCGGTTGATCGTTGTGCGCGTTGCGAATGCCATCTCGTGGAGTTTGGCATCCCACTCTTTGTGACGCGCTGTGTGGGAGATTAACATCACTTTGAGGTTGCGGTTTACCCTCTCCGTGATGTTGGCCTGCGGGTGATACGGCGACGTTAGCTTGTGCCGTATTCCAAGCGCTGCGCAGGTGTCGACGAAGATCTTGGTCCGAAAGTACGAAGCACCGTCCGTGATGAGCTCTGCCGGGAAGCCGAATCTAGTGAAGACGGACAGGAGATCTTCCCAGATCCGCTGCGAAAGAAGCTTTCGTAAGGGAAACAGTTCGACCCACCTGGTGAAGTGTTCGGTCACGACCACTAGATTCTGATTTCCGCGAGGACTACGTAGAAACGGTCCCATGATATCACATGCAACAATCTGCCAAGGGGACTGGCTTACGACTGGCTGCAATATTTCCTGGCGGTTGGCCTCCGCGCGGTTTCGCCTTCAGACACACTGGATAACTGCGAGCATACTTCAGTACATCATGCCTGATTCCTGGCCAAGTCGCAACAGGACATAACTTATTTAAGTCTTACTGCCGCTGCTGTGACCCACTAATGCTGAATCATGGAAATATCTGATGAATGACTTGCGCAGCTTCCGAGGTATCACGATCCGGAAAGGCAATCCATCGGTGTCGCCGTCTGGCTGGGGGATGTAGCGGAGAAGAAGTCCGTCCTCGCTCAGCAGGTACGAGTCGTACTCGGCGTCGCTTCCGGTGCTGCCTGCTCTCTGTACTGCAAGCCCTTCGCACACGCGTCGGCAAAGTCCGTCTTCCTGCTAGGCCTTGTGGAGGTCTGCTTGGCTCACCAACGTCCCCCACCGCAACTCCGAAGTGTTGGCCACGATGTCAGTTAATCCCACGAACTTTGGTTCTGTCTCAGTGGGAGGGACCTGCAAAGGAGCCCGTGACAATGCGTCTGCCACGACGTTAGTCACTCCTTTCCTGTACGCGATGGAGTAGTCGTACGCTTGTAGTGTCAAAGCCCATCGTGCAAGACGTCCGGCTGGGTTTTGCAGATTCTTCAGCCAGGAGAGCGCTTGGTCATCAGTCTGGATCTGAAAGAGAGCGCCATCGAGATAGATGTTAAACTTCTTGAGGGCGAAGTTGATGGCGAGACATTTCTTTTCCGTCACGGACTAGTTACGCTCGGCCGCTGTCAGCGTGCGGCTGGTGAAGGCGACTGGGCGAAGAACGTTGTCGTGTTCCTGAAGCAGGACTGCGCCGAGGCCGAAGTTGCTGGCATCTGTTTGAACGACGAATGGACGATTGAGATCCGGCAACTGCAAAGAGGCGACGTCGGTGATTGCTTTCGAGAGCCGAAGAAAGGCGTCGCGCTTCTCCTCCCCCCCCCCCTCGCCATTTCTCGCCCTTGCGCAAGAGCAAAGTCAGGGGGTGAGTAATCTAGGCGCAGGAAGGAATGAATTGGCGATAAAATCCGATCAAGCCAAGAAACCGCAGCAAACTCTTGACGTCGTGTGGCTGCGGGTACTCTGCTATCGCCCGCAGTTGTCCTCGTTGGGGCGAAGAACTCCGTTGTCCACCACAAAACCAAGAAGGTTAATTTGTGGTGAAGCGAGTTGCACTTTCCCAGGGTGAATTGTTAGGCCGGGAGTTCGAAGGCGCTCGAGGAAAATTCGCAGGCGCTCGAGGTGCTCCTCGAAGCTCTGAAAAAACGATGACGTCATTCATGTAAGCCATGGCAAATGGGTACTTTGTGTTGCCGAGAACAATGTCCATTAGGCGCTGAAAACTAGCGGTTGAATTTGAAAGGCCAAAGGGGAGGCGAGTAAATTCAAACAATCCTATGTGGCAAGTGAACGCAGTCCTTGGGACGTCCTCCAGGTCAATCTCGATTTGCAAGAATCCTCGGCTACAATCCAAAGTGGTAAACACTTTTGCGTTGCCGATAGAGTACGTAATAATCGAGTGAATTGAAGGAAACAGGTACGAATTCCTGACCGTTACTGCGTTGAGGCGGCGGTAATCCACGCACAGTCGTACGGAGCCGTCCTTCTTCGGAACCAAGACGACGGGAGAAGCACAGGGGCTCTGGGACTCTTGCACTGCTGAGTCTAGAAGGGCTCGCTTGTGGACTCTGAGGGGTCTCGGGTTGCACCGCAGTGGTCGGGCGTTGCCAGTCTCATTTACGGTGCAGCAACACGTCGGTCTTGCCCGGGATTTCCGTGAACATCACTGCGAGCGGGTGCAGGATGCTCTCGAGCTGCTGCTTCTGCAGAGCGGTGGCTGGGCACGCGGTGAGGGCGTCTCTGATGCTACCAGAAAAGAGCTGCCGCCAGCCGCGCTGTGTAGTGGGCCGCAAGGGTTGCGCCGGTGATGCAGTCTTCCCGCCTGGTGAAGGGTGCGATGCGCGGCTGGTCGTCCAGACGATAACCGCCGGCAGCAAAGTCGAGCGAAATGTTTTCGCCTGACATAAAATCTCTGCCCAAGATGATAGGTACGGCTAACCCCGTCAGATAAAGGAAACGCTGACGCCGCCTTTTTTTGTTAAAGGGAATTCTAAGCTCTACTGCACCTGCCGACGTTATCGACGTGCCGGATGCTAACTGCAAAGGCGTTTTTGAAGAACGAAGCGTCACTTTCCTCGCTTTGCAGAGTTCGAAAATTACGTCGCCGATAAGCGAAACGCCGGCGCCACTATCGAGAAGAGCGGCAAACAGAATTCCGAGTAAAGAAACCGTCATCCTAGGCTCGATACTTTGATTCGTAGGTCGTACTCGACATACAGAAGGAATCATTGCCGGCGACTCACATTTCCCGGGGCTGGTAGTGGCCGTTGGCGCCGAGATCTCCGGGTTCAGCGCCGCGGGCCACGTTGGTTTCCCTGGTACTGCAGTTCTCGCTGCTCACGGGGCCACCGTTGTGGGCAGTGGCTGAGGAAGTGGCCACGCTGTCCGCAGTTGAAGGAGAGGTCGAACTGCCGCTGGATTCCCACGTTGCCCCGTTCACTCCCACGTCGCCGGCTACCTCTCGGCTCCGCCGGATCATTCCCACGTTGCCAGCCGCCTTCCGGCTAACGCTGGGGCCTTCCCGCCGTCTGAAGATCTCGCCGAGTGTCGTGCAGCCGGCTTTTGCCGCCAGAAAACTGCAGCCGGCCCCTCTCGGGGTTGCGCGGCACCCGCGGCGGGTTTTCACCTAAGTGCGGGCACTGGAGGGACCAATCCCAGGCGCCTAGGGCTTCCCTGGATCGGGAATTTAAGCTCTCGCTAACCCCTGCCGGTGATGCAGCACCGGGCCTCCCGACGCCATCCCGAGTGCACTCAAGGGTGCCCAGGGCGCGGGGTGTGTAGGCGTAGGCGCCCTCCCTTTCAGGCGGGCGCGGAGTCGGAGTTGCTCGGTTGATGCGTGGCCACGCGCAGGACGGTTCGAGGTCCTCAACAGCAGGCGGTGGTGGTCGGTATTCCGCAGTGGCCAGGAGGATCTCCTGCACGCCGCGTGCTGCACGGACGAGGTCCTCTACCGTGTCGAAGTCGCGTCCGTGAAGGTACATGTGGAAACTGGGATGTGCCTGTCGGACGATGTGAGCAACTCTCTCCGACTCGGGGGCAGCTGACGCCGCTCGGTTGTACACTTCCTGCATCACCCGGATATACTCGACGAGGCTTTCTTCTAGGGGCTGCGTACGTCGTTCGAGCTCCCGCTGGATTCGGGAGTCGTGCCCCGGTGGTAGGAACTCTTCTCGGAAGCTGCGGCGGAGCGCCTCCAGAGACGAAAAGGGAGTTTGCAACACCCACAATCGTCTCGCGCTTGCTTGTAAATTGAGGGGATATGCTTCTGGGATCGCGGTACTTCACGACCTTGGACTTGGCGTCAGGGTATTGGCAGATTGCTGTTCGAGAAAAAGACAAGGAGAAAACGGCGTTCACCATAAGGACTGGATTGTATGAGTTTAACGTATTACCGTTCGGCATGTGTAATGCGCCGACAACCTTCCAGCGCATGATGAATAATGTGCTCGCCAGCCACCTATGGAAGGTGTGCTTGGCTTACCTAGATGACACTATTGTGTTTTCTGGTATCATAGATAACCACCTATGAGACCTCAAGGGCATCTTCAATGCACTCAGTAAGGCGGGCCTGCAACTTCAGCCAAAGAAATGTCACATGGCGGCCAGCAGCATTCTGTACCTGGGTCATGTGATAGACGGCAAGAGCGTACGGCCGGACCCAGCCAACATCCGAGCTTTAAATAACCTCCCACGTCCACGAAACTTCCTAGGAATATGCAACTACTATCGGCAATTTGTGAAGGACTTTTCCAGAATCGCTCGTTTATTGCATGACCTTACAAAGTCTGACGTGAAATGGTCTTGGAGCCAAGAGTGTCAGAATGCCTTCGACGAGCTCAAACACCACTTGATAAGGGAGCCTGTGCTACGACTCTTTAGCCCCTCCCTACCCATTGAGGTTAACACAGATGCATGCATGCGGCTATGGGATCGGGGCAGTTCTGGTTCAGAGGGACGGCACACAAGAATATGCAGTAGGCTACGCCAGTCGGCACCTCAATGCAGCAGAGTTAAATTACAGCACAACAGGACAAGGGTGTCTCGCAGTTGTCTACACCACGAGACAGTTCTGTCCGTATCTGTTTGGTGTTCCCTTCACGGTCGTGACAGATCAATCTAGTCTCAGATGGTTGATGCCCGTCAGGAACCCGAACGGCCGCCTCATCAGACGGAGCCTACTTCTACAGGAGAACTGCAAACGCAACGTACACTGCGTGTACCCATAACGGGTACACGCAGTACACGTGGCAAATGACGGCTTAAGAAACGCAGGGCGTGACTCGTTATCTTCCTAGTTCGTGATTGGTTCTCCGGCGGTCGCGTCGGCTAAGGTCGCATTCTTATTGGCTGTGAAGGGATGTTAATTAAGACGCTCAAGACTCGCCATGCCCTGTGTTTCTGAGCTCGAGTTCAAAGAACGTGTTGTTGCAAATTTTTCATTTGAAAGAAAAGACATCGAGGAAGTACATTCCTGTTTGCGGGAACAGATTTTAAAAATTTCTATTGGCTTAGTGAATTTGGTATGAAAGATTTGTTTTCTCGTGTTTTGAGAATATTACACTCATGCAAAATGTAGCATATCAATATGCATAGACCTTTATTACACTGTATACATGTGTGAAATCTTGTCAAACAATTTTAATTGCGTCTCAAATAAGTGCGGACGTATGACTTTTTATTGAAAAATCTTTACATTCATTGTCTCTGATCTTGGCGTTTTGTATCTAAAAGCAACGTAATTAAGACACGTTAAACCTTTTGCAGATTGAACTTGAAGCAACACCTTTCACTTATTTTATTAGTAATATATGTGATTTTGCAAATGGAGCCATTTGCAACCCAAGTGGTGCCACTTGAAGCTCACGTGGCACCATTTGCAGCCCAAGTGGTACTACTTGAGGCCCAAGTGGCACCACTTGAATTGACTTGGCTTGCAAGGGGTACCATTTGACTTGCAAGTGGTACCACTTGACTTGCAAGTGGTACCACTGGAAAGCAAGTGGTACCACTTGAAATACCACTTCATATTTTCACCTGGGAGAGGAAGAAGAGCTGCCCATTTTATTAGAACAAGGAATAAACCTGCTCCAAAGTCAACAGGATGACCCGTTCCTTGGACCTATCATAGCACATCTACAAAGACATGGAGAACCTGTAACAAGAAAAGTGAAACGTGCTGCGCGAGCCTACACACTTGTGAACGAAGTTCTCTTCAGGCGAGCCAAGGGGAGCGAGGAAGAGAGGCTGGTGTTGGCTGTACCGAGGAAGCTCCGTCGTTAAATCCTGTTGTCCTGTCACGACGATATTACGGCAGGTCACCTGGGAGTCAAGAGAACATTGGACGAAATTCGGCAACGATACTTTTGGCCGAAGATGTTTTTTGATTTTACCAAGTATGTCCTTTCTTGTCCTGATTGCCAAACGCGAAAAACTCCGCCGTTGAAGCCAGCGGGATTATTGCAGCCCTTGCCACCAGCGCAGAGGCCGTTCCAGCGGGTGGGGATAGATTTCCTGGGGCCCCTAACTCCGCCTGAAGACGGAAACAAGTATATCGTGGTCATGGTTGATTACCACACCAAGTGGGTCGAGACAGTGGCCACCCTTTACGCCACGGCAGCCTTCGCCCCCAAAACCTTCATGGAGTTTTTGGGTTTTCGCCACGGAGCGACTTAAACTGCTCTAACTGACCGGGGTCATCAATATATCGCCGAGATGATGGAGGAATTGTTTTGCCTCATGAACACCAACCACGCTCAAACTACGGCCTATCATCCCCAGACAATTTTTTAAATTTTTTTTTAAAACATAGTGCAGGCCAAAGACTGGCTCAAGCAGAAGTGGAAAAAACAAGTAAAATACAAATAAGCACTTTTGAAACCAAAAATAAAGCACATCGATACACATTTTCGAGGCATATACCAATAAATTCAACACAAGAGGGTGACGTGCAAAGCACTGAGATGCAAGATGTTTATACAGAAAAATTAAGCACATCTAAGAAAAATAACTATCAATGGCATCACAGAAATCGGCAGCCTCAAAAACGCTAGAAGGAAGAGAGTTCCATTCTGAGATGGTGCGGGCAAAGAACGAAAATTTGGAACGATTAATGCGTGCAACGATTGGTGTTAATGAATATTGATTATGGTGCCTCGTGGGTCGTATCATTAACGGGATCAGGTGTTTTTTTTGGGGGGTTGTGTGTATATTTATACAGCGTGTTGTTGGTCAGCCACTTCAAAGTTGCGACGAGTCACTCGCTGTAGATGAGCAATTTAGCCAGTGCAGTACAACCGCTAACCTGGGGTCTTTAACGTCCACCACGCAGTAGTGATACACGACCGCACGCCGGTACGATGCTCATCCAGATCGAAACGGGCAGGGGTGGGGACTGAACCCAGGATTCCTGGGTTCTGCAGCGCGAGCTTTCGCTTCACGTGCTCCGAGCTGGTGTGCGCTAGCCCACTCGGCCAAGCTGTACATTGTTTCGTACCATACGATATAAAAAGTTCAGCCTGGAGAGTTTCCTATGCAGCTTAAGTGTAGCTGTGCCGTTCGTTTTCATAAGATGTGATACAGAGTCTTATCTTTTAAACTTTCCATATATGAATCTAACCGCGCGCCTTTGAACCATTTCCAGCTTCGAAATGTTCTTTTTTGTGAAGGGATCCCAGACAAGGCTGGCGTATTCAAGTTTCGGTCGCACAAAAGTGTTATAAGCTAAAAGTCTGACACTAGATGGTGTTTTCATTAGTTTGCGCTTAAGGAAACCAAGTTTACGAAATGCGGAATGGGCTCTGCGAGAGATTCAATAGGACCCTGGTGGAGATTATAAGCAAGTGCGTATCCTCGAAACATCAAGACTGGGACCAGTTTCTGCCGTATGCAACATTTGCGTACAACTCGTCAGTGCATGACACTACTGGTTATACGCCGTTCTTCCTTCTCTACGGGCACAAATATGAGGCCTTCAGGCCAGAAGGCGGCATCACAATAAACGTTTTTACAATACCGACGCATCCCATTGATGCGATGCTTCATCTGCAGCTGGGCTACCTCAGAACCCCATCAAATGAAGAGGTCCTGAGGAAGTGGGAGAACGCAAGGGAGATTCTCGCCCTACGTGAACGACGGGCACAGGAGAATAATAAGGAAAGGTACGACCAACAACGGCGCGCCGTCCAGTTTAAGCCAGGAGATTTGTATACATACGAATGCGAACTTCGAAACGAGGAAAGACGACGAAGTTTATGCACCCCTACCACTGCCCTTTCAAAGTGCTCCGACTGTTGTGTATTTAGACTTTATGTACATTATTTACATGCAAGCGTAGCGGTCTATAGCCGACCTGGCTGGGCTGGATCCACGAGAGTTTGTTTCAGAGCCCGAGATCTAGCGCGTGCTCGTGTCCCGCTTCGTGGCAGTTTTCACTGCTGCCAGCACATAACATCCCTCCCCCATAGGTCACGTAGTCCTTAAGGTAGTTAGGACGTTGGCGTTGTCGCTGGGGACGACTCGGCCGTTCTTGCTCGGGTGCTGAAGTTGGCAACACTTCTTGGCGCCTTGGTTCTGAAGCACGCGGAAGTTGTGAAGAAGGTGTTGCCACAGGTGTTTCCTCTGGAGCGGTCGGCTTCGCAGAAAAGTCCGCCTTATTCGTAGAGAGCGGACGCTCTTCCACTGGCTCATCCGAAAGTCGTGGCTCGCATGACAAGGGACGTTGCTGTTGTGGCAGCTCTGTCGCAGGCTCCTCCTCTAGATACGTGCTCCACTGCCGACTTCGGATTTGGTCTACGTGTCGCTTCCAAAAACACCCGTCGATGGTGCGAACCTTGTACGACACCGGGCCAGTGATCTCAGTGACGACACCGGGTAGCCACTTGAGGCCTGCTAAATAATTGCGTATGAAGACGGTGTCTTGCGGTTTAAATTCGCGCATACCTCGTCTTCCCCGCAGCGCTTGTTTTTCTTGCCTACCATCTCTGTTTGTAGGTCTGGGTGAAGCCGGTCCAGCGCCGTATGGAGTCTTCGATCCATCAACAATTCTGCAGGACTCTTTCCTGTCGTAGAGTGCGGCAGAATATGTCGGCTCAAAAGGAAAAGTGCCAGCTTGGTGGCCATGTCACCTCTTTCCATGCGCCTGAGGACCTGTTTAGTCTCTTGGACCATACGCTCTACTTGACCGTTAGATGATGGATGGTACGGCGCCACCTTGACGTGCCGGATTTGGTTCCTCAGCGTGAATTCTTTAAATTCTTGCGAGACGAACGCCGTTTCATTATCGGAGACTATAGTGTCCGGAACACCATGCGTTGCAAACAACGCTCGCAGCTTTTGACAAACTGTTGCTGAAGACATGGATGGCATCTGGATGACTTCCAGCCATTTCGAGTGTGCGTCCACCACCAAAAGCAAAACTTTTCCTTGGAATGGCCCTGCAAAATCGATATGGATCCGGGACCAAGGGTTTCTGGCGAAGTCCCACGGATGCAGCCTTGCGCGTGCAGGTTCCGGCCTAGTCTCCTGGCAGGGTAGGCAGGTGCGGACCTTCCTTTCGATATCTTGATCGATGCCTGGCCACCAAACTGTGCTTCTAGCCAGCGCCTTCATGCGGACGATGCCGGAATGCATGGTATGCAACAACTCCAAGACCTGGTCTCTGGCTTGCCCCGGAATGATAACTCTACTCCCCCAGAGTAGGCACCCCCATACTCTGACAACTCATGCTGCCGTCGAACGAAGGGCTTGAACTGGTCCGGCAGTTTCTTTTGAGGCCATCCGACCACTGTCCAATGTAGAACTCTGGCCAAGGTTGGGTCATTGCGGGTGCATTGTGCAATCTTTTGGGCATCCCAAGGAATCTCCGGCGCAGTCTCCAGCATCCGGACTTCAAAAAGTTCCTGGTCAGGTGGGCTGTTCTTCTCAGTTAGAGGCAGTCGACTCAGTGCATCTGCGTTCCTGAGCTGATGAGCAGGCCTGTACTCCAGCTCGTAGTCGTAAGCAGACAGCATTAACGACCAACGCAACATCCTCGGTGACAGCACCTGAGGCACTGCTTTTGTGTGATGCAGGAGTCCCAGTAGAGGTTTGTGATCTGTCACAATCCGAAAATGCCGGCCATAGACGAACTTGTGTAACTTCCGTATTCCGAAACCTATTGCCAGGGCTTCACGGTCTGTCTGTGCGTAGTTCCGTTCGGCCGGTGTCATTGTTCGAGATCCATATGCTACCGGAACCTCTCGGCCTTCGCTGTCGACGGGGCTCAGCAACACCCCAAGTCCATACGGAGAGGCATCACAGGCCATAACCAGTGGCTTGTGGACACTGTAGTGGCCAAGGACGTCCGAAGACTGCAGTAACTTCTTGGCCCGCTGGAACGCTTCTGCTTCCCGCATTGTCTATTTCCACTTACGGCCGTCATCGAGCAGCCTGTGCAAGGGCTCCAAAATGTGTGACACTCCCCACAGGAACCTGTTGTAGAAGTTTAGTGCTCCTAGGAACGCTTGCAACTCCTTCTTACATTTCGGCTCGGGTGCTTCGTGGATAGCCTTGACTTTGTCATCCGTCGGTTGTATTCCTGCCTTGCTGACTTTATAAACCAGGAATACGACTTCATCCGCTCCAAAAGTACACTTGTCACGTTTCATCCGAACACCGTCGTCTTTAATTCGTTGAAGCACTGCTTGCAGACGGGTGTTGTGCTCGGCGTCATCTTTACCGCCTACGAGGATGTCATCTAGAAAAACTTGCACCCCTTCCAGTCCTTGCAGCAGCTGTTCCATGTATCTCTGAAAAATAGCAACGGCAACAGCTACTCCGAACAGCAGGCGCGTGACCCGGAAAAGTCCACGGTATGTGGTGATGGTGAGAAGGTCAGCTGTCTCACTATCGACGGTCACTTGCAGGTACGCTTGGTCTAAATCAAGCTTAGAAAACTTGGCACAGCCCGCCAGTTTCGCAAAACGTTTCTCCGCTGTGGGCAGGGGGTAGCTTTCCCAACGAACGACAGGGTTTACAGCACTCTTGTAGTCGCCACAAATTCGCACTGTGCCATCCTTCTTGATCACAGGTACTATTGGAGTCTCCCAACGGGAATGTCGTACGGGTTGCAAAATGCCTTGATTGATTAGCTTGTCCAAGGCTTCATCCACTCTTGGTAGTAAGGCAAAGGGAACTGGACGTGGTTTGAAAAATTTGGGCTGAGCGGTCGGTTCAACTTCTACTCGGACTGGTGGTCCTTTGCTTTTACCCAGACCCGGTTGGAAGACCTCGGCGTGACTTCGCAGCACTGCTGCTGTGGACGGACTCTGGCTCTTTGACTCTCCTTGCAGTTGATTCACTTTTAACTCAATCCCGAGAGCCTTAAACCAGTCTCGGCCCAGCAAGCCTACGTCTGCTCCCTTGATCACGACAAGACGCAGTCGCTCTTGGCGCCCTTTGTGTGTGACCTGGACCATCACAGAGCCTAGCACCTTCATTTCCTGCTGGTTGTACGCGCGAAGACGCAGTTCACAAGGGCGTAGCTTGTGCTCGGACAACCGCAGCTGGCGCATAGTTTTCTCGTTGATCACGGAACACACGGCTCCCGAGTCGACTTCCATCTCGAGAGGGTTTCCGTTAACCTCGACGACGTCCCGGACAGCAGGCTCTTCGGCAGTTACTTGGAAAATGCCGAACATGTCCGCCGTCTTACCGTCGCGCCACCGACCGCCTTGGCCTGGGCGTTTGTCGCTTGTAGGCTTAGGTGTTGTTGACGACTGCTTTGCCTTCCGTCGACAAACCTTCACGATGTGGCCCCGCTGCTTGCAGAAATGACACTCGGCGTGTTGAAAACGACACTCGTCTGGGGTGTGTGTCCCTCCACAGCGAAAACACTTGCTTTCCTTGAGCTGTGACTTCGGGGCAGCTGCATCTCTTAACGCTGAGGAGTTCACCTTAGTGTTCGAAGTCGTGTGCTTACCGACCCGGCACACATCGCTGCTCTCAGCGGGCACCGCTCCCCGAATCTTCTCCGTCTGACGGTGGGCAAAGGAGAAGGCAATCGCCTTCTCCTTGGCTACCGAGAAGGTTACTTCGGGCTCGGACAGAAGCCGTCGCTGAAGGGACTCTTCCCGGAGGCCGCAAAGAAACCTGTCACGGAGCATGTCATCCAACGTCGGCCCAAAATCGCAGTGTTCCGACAACCGGCGACGTTCGGCGATGTAGTCGGCGATACTCTCCCCTTGACGCTGGTCGCGTTTTCCAAGCTGGAAACGCTGGACGATGACAGACGGCCTCAGGTTGAAGTGGGCCGCCAGTCTGGAGACGATGTCGTCGTAGCTCGTCTCGGAGGGTAAAGCCGGTGAGCAGAGCGAACGGATAATCGCGTACGTTGCCGCCTCGCAGACCGTGCAAAGGATTGCACGCTTCTTCTCGGCTGACTTTACCTCGTTTGCCATAAAGTAGAACTCAAGTCGTTCGCGGTAAAGTGGCCATGCTGCACCGTTGCTTGATTTGAACTCACCGGTGCAGCCAAATGCCGGCGCCCCTGGTGCCGTCGCTTCCGCCATGGCACCGTGAACAGCGCGCTAGTAGGTTCTTCACCTCGTCGCCAATGTTGTGTATTTAGACTTTATGTACATTATTTACAAGCAAGCGTAGCGGTCCATAGCCGACCTGGCTGGGCTGGATTCACGAGAGTCTGTTTCAGAGCCCGAGCGCTAGCGCGTGCTCGTGTCCCGCTTCGTGGCAGTCTTCACTGTTGCCAGCACATAACACCGACAAACAGCTGAAAATGATTGGGAGGTCGAGAATCGACGAGAAAAACGCGACGTGGTGAACGTTAGCCGCATGAAAGCCATTCATGGTGCGTGTCGAGAGCGACCATCAAACTGATAGCGGCGCAGGTCGTGAGCCAGAGCTACGCTAGTGAACAGGCACAGGGAACCCTCCAAGTGACAGACACTAAAGACAACGAGGAATTCTATGCCGCTGAGGATACCCTCGTCCAGTAGCAAGCAAGTAGTGAGCCTTCAACCTTCTCAAGTTGGTGATATTAGTGATTGTGTGCCAGTGTCTGTGTCAGTGCCGCTGTCGACGTCAACACGTGAGCGAGAAGGGGATTGAACTCGGAGGACAAGCGAGTGGAACTGACAAGCGTCCACCCATGTGCAGTGGAACGAGTTTGTATATTTCTGACTTTTCGTACAAAATGGTGAAAACCTTCGTTTGTATTATGACTAGTTGCTGAGTGAGGACACTCAGTGTTCTTTTAGTGAGAGGTATTTGGGACGTTGAAACGTAAACAAACTGCAAAAAATGAACGGTTGACTGACAGGCCGACATATGGAGAAACTAGTGAAATCTACGGGTATAAAAGGACCGCTCGAGGAGCTCGAGAGAGCTCGAGCACTGGGACTCTGCTAGCGACAGCCGGGGATTTTTTGTGTTTTGAACCCAACCTGACCAGCCCCGGTTGAAGCAGTTTTCAAAGGGAGGAGAGGAACCTTAGTCGCGTACAGCGAGCTCTGTCGGCCTGATACAAGTACAGCCTTAAAATGGTATTCATGTTCCGTTGTCATTATTTTAGGCGCGACAGAGGGAAATTTTCCACCGATATTCCACGCAAGCAAATGTCATCACCTTCAAGATATTGAAATCTCGTGCTTTATTTATTTGCAAGCAGTCTAAAGAGATAGCTACAGGGTGTATGCATGTTCTATAAAGAGTAAGGCATCGTGCAAGGAGCTGTGGGACCAAGTGCCTAAGATGAATGGCTGCTACCGTGCATTCTCTATTTCTCTTTTGACTTGAGATAGAATCTGCATTGAAAGTATTGAGGAGCAAGCTTATCTACTAGGAGATCATTTGAAGTCTGTCTCAAGCTCGGATCAATATACGCCAGCTTTCATCTGGCATAAATTTCATGGCATAAAACAAATTGTAAGTACCTCAAGCGGCAACCAAGAACCTTTTAATTCACCATTTACAATACATTAACTCGAGGCAGTGCTACATGGTCCCAACCATACTGCTTTGGCCCTAATGGTATCCACTATGCTATGATATGCAACCTACATCCTTCAACGCTCGAATTCATTTTGTACTCAAACCCCGAATTCATTTCAACGGTCGAATTCATTTCAACCGCATATGGTCGGAGGGTCAGTTTTTGTCGTCTTGCAAGGTATGCTAATGCTTAAGCTCAGCTCGATCAACGATCGATCACAAGCTTCGATTTGAGACTACTGTAAATTTGTAAATAGGGAACACTTTTTTTTTTTCAAAATTTATTATTGAGAAAGGGGTACGATAAGGCCTGGCTTTTTGAAATTTGCAGTGTTTGTTCAGCCTTGGCGCTTGAGGTTGAATGCTAGGTGCTATGCAGAACTACGTAAAGCGTCGCCTTTTTTTACGTAAGATTGGGTAGAACCATTTCCAAGCAGTTCTTGCAAGAAAATAAGTTTTTCAAAGAGGTGTTCTTAGCACAACTTTTTTTTTTATTGTAAGGACGATTTCAACTGCACGTGCAATACCTCCTTCCATGCAATATTCCATATCCATAGTTGTTATTCACATTTCTGCCTCGTTCTGTAATTGGTCAATACGAGAACGTCGGGTCCAACTTGCAATTAATAATTTACAAAAATGAGTGGACACGAATGCTTTTCAATTCTCTCCGGGAACACAAAACGTCCTGTGTGTGTTTCTGTCACCGTCGAGAAGTTATAAAATAACGTTTTCTTTTTAAATATGCATGCAATTCTAATAGTTACAAAAGACCACAAAAGTTTCTGTGACTTATATTTGACACGAAATTGACTTTTCTTCCAAATATTAGGAACTTAGAACTTAAATCTTTCAAATCACTGAATTTAATTAAAGTTCCATCACGTGTATTATAGGGCTCCGATATACTATAACGGTTGCCCATATAGCATGTGGTTGTTTGCACAAGTCTTGGTTATGGTAGCATTATGTATGACTTTGCTTGAGCATCATTCCTAAGGATGTTGGACCCATCCACTATCAGGACCTGCGATTATCTACCAGTACGTTTCGCGCTTCTCCGGTAGTTAGTCTGTATGCATAACGATCCCTTGGAACTACGAAGTTTGTACTCAGTTCTGTGTATTCTATTAAGCTCGCTCTGTCCCTGAGCACCCTACTCGTGATACCCTTGAAAAATCAGGTTCCAGAAAACATTTGTGATTAAACCATGCGTTGTTCCTCCTTTCGCAATCAGCAATATGATTTCAGGAGGATCGGTAGGAATAAATTCAAAGTCTCCTTTGGTCCAATGTTTATCTGCTATATCCCCGTTGGATTATCATCTTATGAAGTGCGATTTAACAGTATACAAGCATTCCAAAAAAAAAAGATACTGCGAATAAAGTTATGAGTCAAGTTTTTTTTTATTTTTAAACTCAATATAAAGGGAATAGAAGGTTTTATACAGATGGAACTAAAACAGACTCGTATATTGGCTGCTTTATAATAGGAGCCGATGAACAGCAGGCGAAGAGACTACTTAAACTACCAAAAGAAGACGAAGAGAAAAGTGTAAATATACCAAAGAGTTGTTAGTTGTTATTTAGCGCTGCGTAAGTGTCTTTCTTTTGTGTACTTGGACTTGAGTAACTGTTTTGCGGGTGCGCTGTTGCCACTGTACAGGTGAAGAGAATCAATTGTCCTGCTACCATGCCAACGGCTGAGCTCCATGATATGTTGCTGTTGAATACATATTCAAAAGACAACATCGAAGCTCAGTTGTTTATACAAACTCTCGGAGCTCAATGCCGATCCGACCTGTGGAGAAAGGAGGACAACAGGCCTTTTATGCTTCTACTGCCGCATCTTTGGACATATCAATCGATACTGTAGCCGTCGACTAAATCGAGAAACCCCTTACTGTATGACCACGACACCACCGCGATACTTCAATTACGACGATAGTCACCCCTTCAATAACCGCCGCGCTGCAAGCCCCTTCCAGGAATCCGGAAACCGTAGTTTCTGATCGCCGTATCCATACCCTGCCCGTCGTCGTTCAGTTTCCCCATTTAACAATGCTGTCGCTCCCACCCAGTCGTCGAATTAAGGGCGGCAGCCTGCAAAGACACCGGAGGTGAGGCTGCACACTCCCACATTGCAGTAAATCCTACATCTGTCGGGCCTACAACTGTAAACATGAAAATCGCGGGTAAAACATTTTTGGAAGAAAGGGCAAAAACACAAGCGAGCTGGTGAAGAACTTTCATATCAACGGGAGACACGAAAAAATAAAAAAGTAACGGACAAAACTTTTTTTGTGTGTATTTTCGGTTAATATGGAAAAACATTTTTTGCTATAGTCGAGATTGGCGCTGTGGTATCTTGCATTTCCGATGACGTCCGCCAACGCTTGCACGTAGTTCTGACCCCTGCCCATGGGCACTTTCTGAGTTTGAAAATTGTACGATTTGCCAGCCGCTGGGATGTTCCGCCCTATCAGTGCTTCTGGCTGAAACTCGGTATGTTATATTATTTATTTCTCTTCCCAACTGCGCCTTTTATATAATTTTAGGACTCGATTTACTGACCTTGACTGACGCCCTCATTGACAGGGCTAGCCGCGAGTTGTACCTCAATACTTCCGACGCCTCTGACGAAACACCACACCCTCCTACCGTCACGTTGCGTGAAATTGATGACATCCTTATCCGGCTTAAGTACGCAAGAATAGCGTATAAGGGGGTTATACGCTACTCTTGCCGTACTTAAGCCGGATAAGCATTTTTCAGCAACCTCCGGCCTACTAAAACCATCCTCATCTATTGCTGTTCCATACTCGATCGTTGCATTGCAAAAAAGAGAAGTTAATGTCTACATCACAAACACTTCACGCCTGCAACAAATTATTCCATGTAGATTGACAGAACTTGAAACAACTGGACGTGCTGGTGAACAACGGGACGTGCTGGTGACATCGCTCAGTGTAGTCGCCCCTGAAGCGCCTGGAAATATTCCTCCGAAAAGTGATGCAGCACATGTAGATCACCGCTATGATGCACAAAACGAAAAAACAGAATCTTCTTAGTCCTGTCAAGAACATTCGTTATGCCACTTTTCAACAAAAACTCGAAATACAAAAAAAAACACAATTTTATGTTGAAACATTTTGCTAAGTTTTAAGAGTTAACCCATATCTCATTTTAACGTTGCGTTGTTTTCACTATAAAAGTTCTTGTAAACTTGCGTTACATATGTTTTATGTAATTGTTTGTACAGTGCTCCTCAAACAACGCCGTCTCTAAGTTGCCCAAATATTAATCTATTTCCTTTTACTCAAAACTAAATTAGTCACTGCAGCAGATGGAATATCTTCACCATGCTGACTTTTGTTCGGTAGATCAAAATGACACCACTTAGTTGGACCGGTAGGTCCAGGAGTCGCACAAAAAGTGCCCAATACTGACCATCTTATGGCGGCGCTCCGTTTGGCGAACACTGGACATCCCCAAGTTTTGCGGGAGCTTTACCCTTTTAAAGAAATGAACGACGTTTACAATCCCCCGTAACGCCGAATTAGAGCGCAGCTCTTGGGGAGGAGGAGGGGAAGGTACGGAGAGGAGACTATGCCCCTCTTCCTCTCCTGCTCGCTTCCTATTTAGAGGAAAATATCCCGCTAAATTTAGCTGGGAAGTGTTTCCGCTAAATTTAGCGGGAAAAAATTATCCGCTAAATATAGCGGGGAAATGTTTCTGTAAATTTAGCGGGGAATTTTTCTCTAAATTTAGCGGAGAAATTTCTCTGCTAAATTTAGTGGGAAAATTTACCCATAATGCACCGCGCGGTTACGCCGACGCCGACGGCGACGGCGACGGCGACGCCGACGCCGCTTAAGCCGGAAACGGGCGCCTAAAGGGCCATACGCACATCAGCGTTTGAGCGCGGTGCGTTTTGTAGCGGCAAGCGGACGCGTTGCGTTGCGAAGAGCGCTTGCGCCAAGCTTGTACGCACATTTGCGCTGACACGTAGTCAACCGCAGTCAAGAGCCAATAAGAACGCTCTATCATCGCTAGCGGCTCACCAATAGTAAGCGAACTTGAACGTCGCAGCCTTGGTAAAACCAGTCCCCACTGCTCCCAAAGACGAAAAAGCAAGCACTGAGAGCGGAACCGGATACGTCTCGCCGAGTCGGCCGAGTGGCGTGAGCGAACACGTCACCCTCCTCTCCTCTCCTCTCTTGGCTTCTGATTGGTCGAACGCACCGCAACGCTTCGGAAAGTTGAGGGAGTCTCTACTCGTTTGCGTCGCGCTACCGAGCCTTGCGGGAATGCGCGCGTCGTACCGCAAGCGACCGCGCCTGGTCGTAAGGACTCTGCAACCCACTCAAACGCGTTCAAACGCGAATGTGCGTATGGACCTTAAAGGGTAACTGCAAAGAAAAAAAAAGTGTTGTTTTAAACAGCCTAATTGGGACAAGCATGTCACAAAACAAATGTTCCGCGAAAAAAAAAATAATTTTTTTTTTAGCAATATTGACGCCACAGGACGTAATTTAGTCGGAGTCAGAACCTCTCCACATTTGAAACTCCCGCTCTTTCGACCCCCGCGGAGGAGAATTACGCCCCGCCCCTCACTCTCCTGATGTAGCGTCTCGACTTCCGGTCAGATCTGGCAACAACGCAAGTTAAACCAGAAGCTGCGCTGGTTGCGCGGTCTGCGAGCTCATAGCGAAGACGTGACCGGAGAAGTGCCCCTGTGATGTACGCGGAAGACGGAAAGTATCATTCGTAATCGTCGTGTGGGCTTTGAAAGCGAAGGGAGTCACAGGGTCCACGAGTGCGCAACCACAAGCGAAGGTCACGACAGCGCTGCGTTGACTTCGGTGATCTCGTTCTGTTTGGTGCAACAGCGATGCGACAAAGAACTGAAACGTTCGTGGTGTGCGTGGTGCGGTGCTTCGAAGTAGACAGACACCCACGCTAACACGGAGCGCAAATTGGTTATTGTGGTGTTGATGTTAACGGGTTCAGTCTCGTCGTCGTCAGCTGATCCAGTCAAACTGGTCCGGGAGGACGCAGCGAGCCTTTTTAAAAGTAAATCTTCCTTCGTTCTGTTTCGAAATGTGGAAGATTCCCGACGCATACCGTGAGTAAAAAGCTGCGGGCGTTTTCAACAAAATTACGTCGTTTTAATTGAACAATGAACTCCGAATAGTCCTAAATCAGCCGTTTTTATGCTTCGTGTTGTTGGACTGCGTTTGCACAGCGACGTGTTGCGCTCATCGTGCGGTGTGAATAAATTTGAGCAAGATTTCGTACCTGCCCACACATGCATGAACTGGGACCATTTTTTACGTAGTGAACACAGTGCTTTTTTTTATTTTGTGTGTCTAGTCGCGGACGTTCGATGCACCCAGTGCGAATCTCTACGGCCTCCGGAGCGATATGACGAGAACGTAACTGAACACGTTTGTCGCTACGCGAACGCTTCACTGCCTCCAGCCAAATAGCATTCCTTTCGGGGCGACATGGCTGCTGGAAGGCTCGCTGTCGGGATCACTCATCTGACATCTCTGAAAAGTCGGCATTTGCACGCGCAAGCAAGCAAGCAAAAAAAAAAGCACGCTAAGCAAGCAAAGAGGAAAACGAAAGAACCGCGCTATGAAAGCCAAAACCCCGCGTAGCTTCCTATCACTTAACACCTGCGACAGCTGCTAAACACACACTACTTCACTTCAAGAAGTCTCACTCAAGCACCTGGGTCAGCACGAAACACTGATCACTTCGGCGAAACGACTAGTCGAGGTAGACAAGACAGGCGGGAGCAGAGACTTCGGCGGCCATGAAAGAATGGCGAAGCTTTTGTTTGTTATGGTATGAATCCAAACGGAAGTGCTCGTTTTGTAAACCTTTTGTAAAGAATAGTAACTTTCCTCACATGGGTTATTCTTTAAACGTAAAAATATGCCGCTCAAAAGGAAATTGCAACATATAACGAAGGTTTAACAACCAAGATCTAAGCTGTCAATCAAACTCTTAGCCAATGAGAACCTATTGGGATTGACGTCACGTAATCACAACTTCGTGGCGCGCGATTTAAAACGGACGAAATTGCCGCAAACTAAAATCAGTCTCACGCAATAAATATTGCTGTAAAAAGTTTTTTCTCGCGGAAAAATTGTTTTGGACATGCTTGTCCCAATTAGGCTATTTAAAAAAAAAAAAACACTTTTTTTCTTTGCTGTTACCCTTTAAGGGGGGGTGCGACGATTTCCGGACTTCGGTCAAAGATTTGTGGAAGTTGCCCTCTGACACTTCTGAAGTAAAGAACAGAAAACCGATTTCGCCTGCGTGTCCTAGTTGTTGCGTAAAAAAAAAGATAAATATTGGCATTTCGGGCACCCCTCAACTCACTCCCAGCCTTCAGGGTCACACCTGGTCGCACTCCCAGTGACGTCATTCGGAGAGCCGTGTAGGTTCCCGTGTGCTATCTCGGAGGACGCTTCCTCTCCCTCTCTCTGCTGACATTAGCGGGCGTTATGCTGCAGCTTAGAACCGAGCGAGGTCACGTAATCTTTTCGTCGTAGTTCCTTCGGCTGCCACTTGGGGCTGCAGGCGGGGGAAAAAAGCACGACTTTTGCTTTGCGAGTATGCAGCGGAATCGCGACATTTTTAATGAAGGAGGTGGTTTCTCTATCCTCCGGGACACGATAAACAACGTAAAAATGACGATATGCAAATTCTTTTAATCATAAAATCGTTGCACCGCCCCTTTAAGAGCTGCACTCTTAAAAGAAAAGAAACTATGAAAGAGTGAAATGAACCCTGTTTCTCGTTAGGGTTAGAGTGCGTGGCGAAGCGCCAGTTGTGAAATGACGAAAATGTTCCCTAGATCTGTCGGGACACTCAGAAATAGTATTAAATTCGACTTATCGTTTGAATTCCACAGTGTTCGAAGGTCCCGGCAGACGCCTGTACATTTCTATAGAAAACATAACTATTTATTTCGATCTCGAAATATAAAATATTGGTTAATTCGACCTAGAGAGAACCGGCGGTGGGCAAATTACAAGCACCAAACACTGTGCCCGTCGGCAAACAAAGAAACAAACAAACAAAACGTTTTTAAATTTGAACAGTGCGCTGATTCGCGAAGAGAAAGAGAAAGAGCTAGATCCCATGTTGAAACAAGGGACACGGCCGGGTCTCAACACAAAGCAATCATTGCAACACCGCTGCGGAGCAGCGAGCGCTGATTGGCTGTTTGTGAGAGAGGGCCGCTCATGACGTCAACGCGTGCAGCGGTGACGCTTACATCGTAGATGCCGGTGCGGTACGGTTCGTTCGCCGGCCGCCGGTCGCCGCTGCCGCGGTCGCACCGAACGCGCGAAGGACATACACGGCCGTTGCCACCGCCATGCGGCAGTGTGCGGCTGCTGATTATAAAAATGTTCGCTCACCTGACCTAAAGCGCTGGATATCCAAATCTTGCACGCATTTTTTTAATTCGAGTATCGGATAATTCGACCAAATTTCGCATGTCCCGTCAAGGTCCATTCAACGAACGTTGCACGCATTTTCTGGCCACTTGTGCGACGTGGTACCCCGGATAAGACATTCAGAGTGTAATATTTATAAACTTGTGATATTTATTGCTCAATTGAACAAACTTTTTAAGTGCGATTTTTTATACAAACTTTACGTGTGTATGAAAACTTTAATATATTATACATAACATGCTTATTTATATCTCAAATCGAAGCCAACCGACACTATCTGTAAGGATAAACAAATGATTCATAAACTTTCTAAAAGAAATGGTTACGACACAACTTCGCACCTTAAAAATGAACTTCAAATATATCGTATTTTCTAATGCACGGATTTATATGCCCAAACTATAGAATACATGTGCTTTTGTTTTATGTCGAAATCGCAATCAATTTCGAATCGGCATTCGAAATTTATTGATTCGAAAACAAAACGAAAAAATACTAAAACTAGACTTTTTGACAGTATGTTAAAATTCACACTTTTAGAGTTTCCTCTTGTCATCATAGGCGTCCATTGCTATAAGAACTTTATTTGACAATAACGATATTGAACTTGTTGAATAGGTACTTGTTTAAGCTTACATTTTATATAAAATTGAGATAAAATTAAACCTAGCAAAAGTTATCATCATCCAAACCAGGTAAGTATTTTCAAGGGGGCCAGGTTGGTATATTTGACAAAAATATAAGAAAATGTTTTATGAACAGTTGGTGTTCTTTCTGTAGTTTACAAAGCCACGTAGAGAGCTTCCTTGTTCTGAAGTAGGTATCTTAGTCTATCGAAGCTCCCAAATATATGGCCTCTGACGATCGCCCAATCCAATAATCTTCCTTTGGGTACTTCAGAATTTAGAAACTCGGGAACTAAAAATACAACCCGAAGTCAGTTTTCAGTCTTGTCATTGTGCAGAATTTGCACAGGATATATTTTTTTCACAAGCTTTTAAGACATGAGTTCGTTTTCTGCTCTTTTTGAATTAAGTAATGCAACTAATATTAGTTTTTCCTGAAACTATTGAACTAGAATGAGAAATTACTTGAATTGAATGACTACCCCAGCTTGCCAGAAGCGCGCCACATTCTCCCATTAAAATACCGAGAAATTTTACACCTTGAACCTTTCCATTATAAATGTGGATCGATGAAAAATAACTTAGGTATATTTTTATTTAAGCTTCCATGAATCTAAACGCATTAATAGCACAAGAAGACAAAAACAACTCTAAGTCTATAGTAGAAATGGGAAAACATTTCTAGCATGAACTTTTCTTCTCAATATCATGTGACATGAAGCGAATCATATCTAGAATTCTTGTGTTGTTCATAGGAAGCGGGCGCAAAAAGAGCGTATTGTTTCTTAAATTATTAATTATTATCATCAAACAATATAATTAAATATTTTTGTGTCGTTTCGGCACAAACATATATCCCTATATTGACTGGCGTCTCCAGTTTTTATTTTTATTTTAATGTACACCCGTGAGCGATATGAAGGTGAACAGCCGTCTTCTTGTTTTTGACGCTCCTGCAAGTTTTGGAACAAGCTCTGTTCCAGAAGAGGGCTGGAACGCAAAGTTTAGACCCCAAGCCACGTACCATTTGAGACGTTGAGGGTTGATATAGCTTTAGGGAGCCGTAAAACAGGCAAGAAACCAGGTAAGGTGTTCACCTTCATATTGCCGGCGGGTGTACATCGGTAATATAATATGTAATGTGGCAATCAGGAGCATATCTAACCCAATTCGATTGTTACAATACTCTATTTTTGAAGCAAAGTAGTATATTTAGAATGTGCACCTCAATATTTTTTATGATTAAATAAATTAGAGTTTTAAGGCTATAAAATAGCATAATTGTTAATTTATTACTTTATTATTCTTGTCTTTTATGTCGTTGTGCTACAATGCTAACATAAATAATTGCATTTCTTGACATAAATGTATAAAAAAAATATTGACTATTATGACTCTAACATGAAGCAAACTGGTGGTTTATGTCAGTTGGTTTATATTCAAAGAGAACAACGCCGAATAAACAGATCTGGTAAATCAAACTTCGCAATGAAGTGTATTTTTTTTATCTGAAGTGAGATGCGTGTAACTGAAGTTCTTGTTTTGCTTCTAGTTTTAAACCCATACGATGTTTTAGAGCGCATCTCTTAAGCACCCGTTTCCTCGTTTTGCGGCGTCGCCGTCGCCGTCGACGTAACCACCCCGCTATATTTAGCGGGAAATTGAATTGGTGTTGAGGTCACGTGACGTAAATTTTCTCGCTAACTGTAGCGTAGAAATTGAATTTGTTCATGGGTGACGTGACACGAAGTCATGTGACATTTTCCCCGCTATATTTAGCGGGAAAACTGAATTGGTGTTGAGGTTACGTGACGTAAATTTTCCCGCTAAATTTAGCGGGAACATTTCCCCATTAAATTTAGCAGGGACACTGACGTCACGTGACCTCAACATCAATTCAGTTTCCTCGTTAAATTCAGAGGGAAAATAACGTCACATTACTGAAGGTCACGCCACCTATGAACGAATTCAGCGGAAGGTGGAGAGGAGGAGGAAAGCAGGAAGAGGGAAATAGAAGTAGGGGGATGAGGAGAAGGAGGGGAAAGAGCAGGTGGAGGAGTTGAGAGGAGGAGGAGGGGAGGTGGGTAGGAATAGGAAAGGAAGGGACAAGGAGAGGAGGAGGGGAGGAGGAGGAAGAGTAGGAGGGGACGAGGAGGAGGCGAGGGTACGGAGGAGAAGGAGGGGCGTACCCTCCCCTCAGTACTCTCCCCTCCTCCTCTTCAAGAGCTGTAAACGTCTTGCGTTTTTCGGAGTGTCTAGCGTTACGTCCGACGGAACGCGAAATAAAAATTAAAGTTACGTCCGACCGAACTCGAAATAAAGAGTAAAATTACGTCCGACAGAACCCGAAATAAAAGTTAAACTTACGTCCGGTGTAACCTACGCGTATGCTTCGCTTTACGGCCGATACATGACGTATGACGTAAATACAAAAATATTGTGAATTATTACTGTGTTACGTCCAATGCAGCATTCGTAATTCGGTTAAAATCTCAACTATATCCGTACCTTTAGCTTTGTTGAAAGGGCTGGATTATGTTCTTCGCACATCGAGGATGCTGAAGCTGGTGGCCCGTCACATACATTTTATTGTTCTCTTCTTTCCTCTCCTTTAAGACAATTTATTGCATTGTTTTCGATGAAAAAATACTTGTTGCTATCCTTGCCGCCTTTGTTACACCTGCTTGTAGCCCTTGCTGGCTGGGGCTGAGAGCAAGGTTTATTTGGCTAAAGGCCGAGGTTCTATTGTCATTCTCACACCCGGGCGGCCCCCTCGAAACAGCTCTTTATTTAAGACACTCTGAAAGACAACACTGCCAAACCTAGTGCGCGCGGCGACTTAGCGGTACGTCAAGGTTGTTTCACTTTTAACAGGTCTGCGGAAACCCTGCTGTTGTAAACAGCACGTTCATGTTGCCATTCTATCTCTCGTAATAATTGCTTCGAACGTCTGCGATTCTCAAAAATCATCGCAAGAAATCGTTTAAAAAAGAAAGAATGTCTTAAAGAAAAAACATCATCACGAGAAAGGTTTTTAAAAAAAAATGTGACGTGCATCTGTACCTGGTGGTGCAAATGGAGTCGCAATTTTAACCAATCAACGAGTGCTGTATCGGACGTAACTTACTAATAATTCACGATATGTTTGTGTTTACGTCATGTATCGGCCGGAAAGCGTAACATTCAATAAGGTTGCGTAGGTTACACAGGACGTAACTTTAACTTTTATTTCCGTCGGACCTTTCATTTTCATTTCGAGTTCCGTCGGACGTAACTCGAAACATTAGGGTAAAGTTACGTCGGGCGTAACTCTAATTGTTATTTTTGGTTCCGTCGGACGTAACGTTAGACACTGCGTTCATTTTTTTATGGATATTTGTACAGACACCATAACTATATCATTCATAACTCACACTGCCATACCTTGGTGAACCCATTTTCTTAACTCAGGAGAAGTCAGTTGGAATGCTTGTAACAGCAATTTATATACACTCCTTATATACACTGATAGATGTATAAGGGGCCGAATAAATAAAATCACTACTTGAGTTAGAGACGTTGTCTCTCTCTGTTTTTTTTTCTAGCTTCCACTCTTAAAATGTCTTCCTCCTGCTCCAGTGTTGGGTTAAATTTATAATAATAAGCTTGTAACAACGTTAGTAGGAGGACAGAATACAAGCCACTCTTAAATGCGTTGCGACACTTGTGACTGGGAAATTTGTGTCGCAGAGACTTAAAAAAACAATAACAACGGAGTTTAGTGTAGTGGAGGTATTGAGATACAGAAAAAAGGGGAGAAGTCGGGAAAGACGTGGTCCCTCTATCAAGGGCAAGTAGGACACGGCTTTGGGCGAGGGAAGGACAGAAAAAAGATTGAAGTGGCTGAGTATAATTTTAGGGATGAATAGGACGTCCTAACAAATACGGGCTAGGGAATAGAACATTGTGTACTTCTGCAGATGTTGTTTTTGTTGAAAGCCATGAAAGCCATCGGGGAAGAACAGCTTACGTAGTTAGAAACGGGCAAGTTACGAAAGTGAGAAAAAGAAAGCTTTCCGCTCCTTGTGATATGTGGGAGACAAAGATAGCACAGCCAACAAACATGCTCGAGACGTGGCGAATGATTTCCAATTAAACAAAGAATACCAAATCTACGAAGTTCGGCCCGTTGCTTACGCAGAACAGAAAATGTACGATAGAAAACATCGGTGGCCACTTTTAAGGCGAATTAGATGTCGAAGGTGAAAATTCTAAAGCCATCGACATCTAAGCATCACATCAAATAACAAGGAGCTTAAGATCAATTGCGTCTATGTGTATAACATTCAATATACATCTGATGTTTTTTCTCGATCTTGTTTACCAGATAAATAAATCACTGAGCCGCTGAAAGTTTTATTTCTAAAGCTTAATGATTTCATTTTCTTTGCTGTGATGAAAAAAAAAATGAATTACAAATATATTAATTACGTAACGAAGGCTACCATTGGCTTTCATTCTTATAATTATTTACGTCAATGAAGAGTGCAAGTTCGGCTGTTTTTTCTCTTTCTTTTTTTTTTTTGAGGGGGGGGGGGGAGTGCTGTTGTGACGTCAGAACGCCGAGCTCGAATTGGCTCTTATTGAAGGGTAGTGGGTAGACCTCAAAGCAAGCTGGCTTGAGTTCTACCCACTATCCTTCAGTCAGCGTCAATCAGAGCTCGGCGTCTGACATGGCCGAAACCCCTGCAAAGAAGCAGACGAAATTGCGCTCCGCATTGATTTCTAGTTTGTATAGCTGAGTACAATCTATGCTTCGAATATAAATCAGCGTAAAAGGGTTTTCTTTTGAAGGAAATGGCCTAAGTGGTCGTATGCCTAAATATTCAAAGTTATGACAAGCAAAAGTTTCATGTTTCCTAACTCAGTCCCATGCACCCAATAAAACAACAAAAATAATATATATATATATATATATATATATATATATATATATATATATTGAACCCTACATTTGTTACAGCGTTGCTGATGATATGTACTTAGTTTAACGTTTAATGGCTAAATTGTCTTATGTAGATTATGTCCTGTGTTGGCTCTTTTACAGGACATGCTGCCGAAGGAAGAGGCTGTGCTTTACCTGGACGCTGATATTCTCCTGCTACGCCCAGTGGAAGAGCTCTGGCGTATCTTCCATTCAATGGGCCCTAGCCACCTGATAGCGCAGTCATATGAGATTGAAGACATGGACACAAATCCATACCGTCATTACGGGTTTGTTCCATACGTAAAACCATATGGTGCGTAAACTTTCTTAAACATGAGTTTTTGAGAGTGCGACCTCGTCGTGCTCTTTATAATCAGCCTTAGTTGACTCCTAGAACCGGTTGCACCGACGCCACTTAGGGCAAAAACGGGTCTTTGTCGGAAACCTTAAATTAATTTTGGTTTAGATAATGGCACCCACATCGCTTAGCACTAAACTTGGTGGGAAACCAGGCCATAATATTTGTGCTCAATATTTGGGGAAAGAGTGTGTAAGTGTGTGGGGGAGGGGGGGATGCATCTTGACAGACATTTGTAGCTTTTTCTTGCTAATCCATGGCAGCTGAGTGACGTTAATCAATGTGGTGATCAAAAGTACTTCTATAAGGTATAGCAACTGCATCCCTGTGAAAGTTTCTACAGAATAACGTTCGAGTGGGACAAGAATACGAAATATCGACAAGGTCAAGCGATTAATTGAACTATTTTTATGCCAACTCTCGACCCCGAGTGCGTTACTGACCAACTTATTGAGGCGGCTGTGGCGTTCACGTCAATTCTGCCAATAGTTCTCCTATCCACGTTTATGGCCATATGCAATACATTTTGCGTATCTGTAATATGTTTAGCATAAATGTATACATACGTATCCTTGTTCTTTCTCTGCACGCATAACGTTCTTCTGCTGTTTGCATAAGATAGTGGCGATCGGCGTGTTTAAATATTAAAACCATAAAAATCCGGTTCATTTTTTTTTCTAGTTCTTTTGAACAATCTTCAAATAAGATTCGTTCGTGATAGGTATCGTGCTGCTAATCCCTTTAATTTTGCGAATAACGTGTTACCGGAAATCTGACGGCTTATGAAAACTGTCATTTTACAGATATATATTTTATTCTATTTATTTTTGTTATTGCACCTCATGGACACCTCAGGCTTTATGTCGTTTCATTTGTGTCAACGATAAATCTTAAGAACTACGTAAAGAAATGCGCGCAGTGCTGTATTAGGACAAGTCACGGAAGGTGCTGCTAAGACAGATATCTTCTCATTGATGCAAGATTAACTAACTGAAATCTCCGTACTACAAAGACCGGCGCTATCTATCCGCTTAGCTCTTGGAGTCTGCTACGTCCGGCTTGTTTTCCCCAGAGTTCCGTGTTTAGCAACAGGAGGCACGTGCACTGGATTCTTTATTTCCTCTTTCCCGATTGAGCGCGGGGCAAAAATTGGGCACGACTGGTGACCAATGTTTTACTGCGTCCACGTTTTAATTCATTGATTGAGCACAAACCCCAGCCGAATGCTGACGCAAAGTTCGGCCACGAGGGGGCCGAGCGCTGCCTCAGAACCCAAACAAATAATCTATGTTGTTGTTTTCCCCATCGGTGTAGTTCTCAATATAGCCACTAGGGGCACGATGGTTGGATCTCCTTCCCAATAGATCGATGGCACTACCCTCATTGGTCTCTGTATTTGTCTGCTAGAACTCAGGAACGCCATCACCCATCAGTGAACATAAATCGACTGACCGGTTCGGGGCGACCTCTCGCTGTTAATAAATTAAGAGTTTATACGATCATTTTGGAAGTTACTGGTGCCATCGTCTTGCCCGATTCGAAGATATGTCCCTTCGCCACGGCCAAAACTCCATATGTAATTCCAAGAGGTTTGACGCAATTGAAACATTTCATGACGTCGCTTGTGGATACGACTTCACGCACATTGCTGTTCACTCGCCAGATGGTACACGTCCGATCGTACAATGATGGTCGGGACATATTGCCACCCGCGTCGCCGAGCGAACGCGTGTGTGGACGAATGCTTCCCGCTCATTCTGTGTCCGGCACTCGGCGAGTACGGACGCAAGGATGGGTCGCTCCGATAAAGCGGAGATAACGGCCTTCTCGGGCCGCGGTTTCGTTGCTGACGACGTGTCCCAGGAGTATCAGGTGGTAATGCCTGCCGTGCCAAGAGGCGTTGCTTTTTCAAGCACCCTTGTTTCTTCACCGTGGCATCACCGGACAGCCGTATAGGATTGCGGACTTCAAAACAGGACTCGAGACCTCAGGTGCGCTGCAGGACCTGAAGGCATGTGGACCGCACCAGAGGAACTACTTCTGGGCAGTCACATTCCCTCTTTGGCCTTGAAGCGCAAGCTACTGGAGGCAAAGGAGCTCCAAGTTAAGGGTAGGCGTTGCCTTGTTCTGGATCCAAACAGGGCCGAAGTGTGACTGGAGCTTCATTGGCTGCCCGCTGAAGCTCCAGACGACCTCGTTCGGAAGGCACTCGAGCCTTTCGGAATTGTGGAAGGTGTGGAAAGGGAGACCTGGCGCGAAGAAAGCTTCCGCGGCGTTGAGACAACCACAAGGAGAGTGCGCCTCAAACTCAACGACGGCGTGACCGCGGAATGACTGCCACACCAGCTGCGGGTTCTCAACGCTGACACGCTTGGCATTGTCCCAGGTAGGGCGCCTATGTGCTTGTGTTGCCGGAGGAATGAGCATGTTCGTCGAGACTGTTGGGCGGCGCGTTATGATTCGTGTCGACGATTTGGCCACCTCAAAGAGCACGGCGTGCAAATCTACTCAACAGTGACCAACGTGAAGCCCGAGGACCCCAACTCCGAACTTTTAATAGATGAGGTTGAGGCCGAGGCGACTGTGGGAGAAACAAAGCCCGCGGACGCTGCACCCCTGCAGCGGCCATCCTCAAGCAACGCGGAATCAGGCAACATCAGAGCCGTATATTGGGGGAGTTTGGCCAGAAAAGTAAATGAAAGGGAGGAGAGCGCCGAAGGAGCGAGAGAGAAAGAAGGGAGCAGAGAGGAGACGACCGCCATTTGTTCGCAACGCTGTCGGAGACTGGACGAGAAGAGCACTGCTGAGGCTACGCGTCGTCTTCTACGGGCCGACTTCTTTTTCGCCTGAATAAAAGTTTGTGGCCATACGTCGAGAAAACTTCATTTATTAGCTTTTTAACCCACCGAGGAATAACAGTATATCCTTTTCTTGCCAGAGCCAGACTGCAGGCAGTGGAGGATGCCAAGTTATCACTGACCAAGCGCGGCGGGGGGACAATTGACAGGCCGACGAAAACTACTATGGACGTTACAGAGGGCACCACTAGAAAGCGACCTCTGGATCTCTCAGAGAGTGAATACACCGAGGACGAGGATAACCCAGAAACGCCACTCTAGCGTCCGCCATGGCAACCGGTAAAGGCCAGAAAAAGTCGTACCATCAATGTCCGAGGACCAACATATGATCGAGGTTAGCCCAACTCACTGTAGGTTTTACTCTTGATCACATCAGTCCTTTTAACGCTCATATGTTCCCTCAGCGATGTACAAGCTTAAAGTTGTAACGCTAAATTGCGTCAGCTTGATTGTCCGGAGGCGTAAGCAATGGCTCCTGAATACCCTCCTCAAAGCCGGAGCGAATGTTGCGCTCTGCAGGAAAAGAAACTCACTACGGAAATGTAGAGCGCGCTACTAAGGGTGTCTTCAAATAGGATCAAAAAAACCAGGTTCGGTCGACATTTTGTTTTTTTTTTACCAAAATGTATATTTTACTTGTGCAACCCCAAAAAATAGATTCTAACGTTTTTTTCTGTTTTGTTCTTTTTTTGCGGAAAATAAATTCTCTTGAGGAACAAAAAAACAAAGTCGCTGTCGATATACGCGCACGTTTTTTACGGCTTGCTTGAAACCGTCCCTTTGGATATATTTATAAAAGGAGACTGTTGTCGCCTTAGGTTTAATATTTTTTTTGCAGATACTGAGTATAGATCCAGATATTAAAACTGGAAATTCAATTTTTTTAACATGATTTGAACACGCTTGTTTAATATTCGCAAAAATTGGCATTGAAATTAAAAACCACGAGCTTTCTAAAAAAACATTGAAATGTAGACAGGTTAACGTTTTTGCAATAATTTGAAAATCAGTATAGAATGAAGGTCATCTTAATAAATACAGAAGTGCCGTAACGGGAGTAGAAAAAGATAGGACGTTGCCGATTTCAAACAGGGCAAGAAAGGGGTCGAAAATGTAAGAAGTTTGTGAGAGAAAGCACTGTGACAGGAGTTCGTGAAAAGTAAGAATTCATACGAAAGATTACAGATTAGTTTCAAGCACAAGTCAAGAATTTAAATACAGATTTCTCGGATCAGTTAATTTCGGAGCCTAACCTTCGTATGGAGGCTGGGCTGCTGACGACCAGGTTTAAAAGTGATAAGAAAGAACACGTGTTTAAAGTGGTACAATTAAAAGGAGTTTAATGAATTAAAATCCTGTGCGTACATTCGGCGCTTGTCGCGTGCATTCTTTCTGCCGGACGGTGACCTGAGTCGGTCAAGGCGCTCTCCTGGCATTCCGAGGAGGACATTTGTTTCCCGTTTTTTTTTCTGTAGCGATCACGGTTCGTTTCTTCTCAGTGTACCACAAGCTCGCGACCTCGATCAGCTTTTTGCAGCCATAGGAGACTTTACTTTCAAAGATGTATCTCTTCTGCGTCTACTGTTTTTGCTAAAAGAGCTGTGGCTGCGAAGTGTTGAACCGCGTACACTACCGCAAGTGACAGGACTGAATTCCACGCACCACAGAAACAGAGTCCCAGTCCTTTGCTTTCATGTCCCTGAACGCTTTGATGTCTGCTTTCGGGAGGTGGATTAGAGTCACGTTCGGTAGTTTAGCGGTCAGTGGGGCAACCGTCTCTGACGCCGACTTGATCACCGACGTGGTGGGCCGTCGGAGGCCGTACAATGTTGCCTGGTGCGTGACAGGACCCCCGTTCAAATCACAGGCACTCTGTCATGTCAAGTGGCAGAAAAAATACACCTCGCTGACGTGTATTTGTTGCTCTGCAGCTGGTGTAGTTGGTACTTGTTGTTAAAGTGGCTAGCTGCACCATCACTGAAGTGGTCAGATGAGCATACCCAAAATGGATTTCACGATTACCCAAACGTTTGTCCTATAAATTAAGTTACAAACAATCTCATTCAATCGCAACTTGTTTTGCAGTAATCTTTTTTTTTTTTTTTTACGGGCGGCGGATCTATTGGCGCTCACACAGGCGGCGCAGATTCAGGTTCTGCCTCGCCCTATTTCCTCTATCATGTTACCGCCAAGGTTGTAGGCTGATCTGTTTGCAAAGTCGTTCCAGTTGCTTCCTTTACGTCGCGTAACGAGACGCTACACGCCGGCTGTTGAAACAGGCACCGCGCGAAGCATTTTGCAGGTGGCGTCTCTCGGTCGCCCCGACCCATGGGCATTCTTGGGTTGGTTGTACGAAAATGTATAAGGACTTTTCCCTTCAAACTAACGTCCACCTCTGCGCTGTCAATTTGTCTTTTCCTGACCACCCCGTAGCGTTTTTACACTTTTTAATACAAATGAAATTGTGAAGAACGGGTATGCGCACGCCCCATTTATGGCAACCACGTTAGCATCAATTGGCCATGCTTCTCGCTTTATTACTTCAAGGTCACACAAAATATTGCATTAAGTTTTTTGTAGATTTGTTGGTACATATTATAAATGTTAATGTCGTAGAGTTTTAAAGAATATTAAAGATGGCCTTTCTTTAAAACGATTTTCAAATTAATGCATATTAAGTTAAATGCCCCTGTGTGAGCAATTCTTGTAAATTTCTCCCGCTAACCAGGACAACAATATTTGATGCAAAGATGAACAATATTAAAGGCAACACACTGGCAAAGTTTGAAGACCTTAGCGTTCATAAACACGGAGAAAACAAATCTATAATCCAGAGTGTTATGGCGCAATGTGCCGTATTTGCAATTTTGTTTCTCAAAATAACGACCGTAATATTCGGTGATTAATACTTTTGTGAATCTTCCTACGCCTAAATTGTCAGTAAATATTTCTATACCGTAGGCATAACACTTTTTTGGGGGAAAGCCGG